>JBBPMK010000515.1:0-15059 GCA_038090295.1 Boletus semigastroideus | reverse complement strand
GTAATGTTATGATTGCTTGATCAGCACCACCTTTTTTCTCAGAGAACTCATTCCCTTCATTCTCCCTCTCCTCCCAGAACCCCTCTACCTTGCCCACCTCACAGTCTCCACACTTGTTCTCGCCCTCTGTATTGTATACCTTATTACCCTTACATTGCCTCGTCCCATGTGCTAGCTGCATTCCCCAATCCCATCTGTTGCGGAGGCCAACGCTCAGGTGGACAATCTTACAGCGACGCTCAACTACTGGCAAAGATGATATGAGAAAGGGTGGAGGAACGTCACTTCGCTAGCTCGCAAGCTAGGATACGAATAAGATGGTGGAGTGGGAAATCACACAAGTCCTGAAGCCGAAGCCCAATAAACAAGTGGATAAGACTGAGGGGAAATCCTCAGTCAACTACTGACTACTTATACCAGTACGTTTTAAGGTTAGAACTGAGCTCGAACTCTATTAAGAGATAAGAGTGACTAATGCTACTGGTTATGGGTATAGGGTATGACATCACAGGTACAGGGTCAAGGGTCTGATGTCATGCGCAGTCATCATGATGTCATCATGATGTCATGAGCTAAGAATAGAATGATAAGAAAGATAAGAGCCTAGAATGATGATGTCACTGATAAGGGTCTAGACTATGAGGTCATAGGTCTGGACTGATGACATCATTTGGTGGCTGTGGATCACATGACCTGAAAAAGAAAGGAAAAATGAAAGGTCATGTGTAGGGTTCGAACTCAAGAGTTGACTAGGATAAGAAAGTGTATGAAAAGTGTACATGTAGGGACGAGTTCGTAACACCTACTATATATACAAGTATGGTTAAGGTTAGAGAGGAGCTCAAACTCTATTAAGAGATAAGAGCAACTAATGCTACTGGCTAGGGTTCCTAGGGTATGATGTCACAGGCACAAGGTACAAGGTATGATGTCATGGTGATATCATAGATAAGAGATAAGAGCCTAGACTGATGATGTCATAGATAAGGGTCTGGACCAATGATGTCATCAGTGGCTGTGAGTCATGTGACCTGAAAAAGAAAGAGAAAAAGAAAGGTCAAGTGTCTGGTTTGAACTCAAGAGTTAAGGTAGGGTAAGAAGTGTAGGAAATGGGTGTATAATGGGATGAGTTCATAACACTACCCCCTCCTGATGACTTGTATTCCAGACGAGTAGTGGAGTAAGGAGTGCCATGTTCAGGACCAAAGGGGTGGAAAAGAGAGTTCATAAAGTCCATAGTAATACCACACATTTTTTGTGGAGTGCTGGGATGACAATGACAGAATGACTTGATCGCTCCAGCTGCATGAAAGAGGTGATCCTCTGGTTCCCATGTGCGATCTGTCTCATCTCAACCCTTCCAATGCACTAAGTATTCTAGACCAGAAGGAGATACTCTGCTATCAGTGATGTAATTGACCTCAAATTCTTTATGTCCTTCTTCATTTACTATCACTGCATCAGGTTGTAAGGATGGTTGTTCTGGTAATGTGTCATGATAAGGTTTGATGTGTGATATATTGACTGTGGGATGAATGTGAACCATTGAAGGAAGAATGAGTGTGACTGCATTTGATAATACCGCTGAGATAGCATATGGACCAATTCATTGTTGAGTAAGCTTGCGAGCTGTGTATGGCAATTTGAGATGTTCTGTGGAAAGCCAAACTTGATCTCCTTTTGTGTATGAAGGTGCATCTGAATGAAGATGGTCTGTTTGTCATTCCATATGTTTGCGTGCTTCATCTAAGGAATTTTTGACTTCCTCATGACTTTTTTGAACATCTCCTATAAAACCACTGGTGGCTCCTTCAAATCCTAGTCTGGGAGTGTGTCTTTTCGTAATCGCAAAGGGGGTAGAATCTATAACAGATGAGATGGAATTGTTATGGTTGAACTGTACCAATTTCAACCATTCTATCCACTGGTCTTGTTTCTTTGCTACGTAGATACGGAGATATTGCTCTAGTTCTCTATTGAGTCATTCTGTCTGGCTGTCTGTTTGGGGATGATAGGCAGTAGAGAGATGTTGAGTGATATCTAGTAAAGAACATAACTCCTTGGTGAACTCTGAAACAAACTGTGGACCTTGATCTGATACTATGGAGGAAGGAAGTCTGTGTGTACACCAGACATGGTCGCAAAACAGTTTAGCTAACCCTAATGAAGAAATGGACTTTTGACATGGGATAAAAACGACCTTTTTACTGAAACGGTGAACGACTACGCAAATGGAATCAAAAGATTGTACTAAGGGAAGTCCAGTAATGAAATCTACAGAGATATCTGTCCAAGGGAAAGAAGAGGATGGTAAAGGTAATAATTTTCCAACCGGTGCTGTTGACTTTCCTTTTGTGAGGGTGCATGCTTGGCAGCATTTGATGTATTTTTTAACGTCTGCAGTAATACCAGGCCATGTGTAATGTCTGGTGGCTAGGTTCAGAGTCCATGCTTGTCCTGAGTGACCTCCAACTGGGGAGTTGTGACAAATATGGAGCATTTCCATTCTAAGAGAAAGGGGCACAAGAACTTTGTTCTTTTCATTTAAGAACACTCCTTCTGCAAGATCAAATTGGAAACCTGGGATTTCTTTTTCTGTGATTTTCTCTGTTTCTTGTTGAATATGAAAATAGAAGTCAGAAGAGAGGTGGACTTGATTGACAAATAGGGATGGTGGAAGAACCGTAATGTTCACATTATGGTTTGGATCTACTTTTCCATGATCTGGTCTCCTAGATAGAGTGTCTGCTCAACCATTCTGGGATCCTGGCTTGTATACCATAACGTAGTTGAATTCCAGAAGGGTTGCATGCCATCTAGCTTGTCTTTGCAATAAGGTCTGGGGTTTCTTCCAATATTCAAGGTTCTTGTGATCAGTCCAGATCTCAAAACCTTCTTGTCCAATCAGATGGTGTCTCCATTCATCCAAAGCTCTGATAACCGCAAGTAGTTCTTTGTCATAAATGGGGTAATTCTTTTCAGCCAAATTTAGGGAGTGCGAGATGAAAGCACTAGGTTGCCATTGACCATCGTCACACTCAACTAAAAGGACTGTGCCTGTAGCTATATCAGATGCATCTGTTTCTACCCGAAGTTTCTTGGATCCATCAGGATATGCCAGAAGTGATGATGAGGTGAATGTCTTCTTTAGTTGATCGAAAGTGTTCTGTTCTCTCTCTGTCCAGATAAAAGGGATATTCTTTTTTGTAAGGTCGTTCAAGGGTCTAGCCATGCTTGCGAAGTCTTTGATAAACCTCCAATAGTAGTTACATAACCCTAGGAATGACTGGACCTCTTTCAACTTCTTTGGTGTAGGCCAATCCTGGATTCTGTTACAATCCATCCATGTCCAGGTCTATGTCTGCATCCAAGTCCGCTTATTTTTCCCATGCTTCTATCTGTTATGAACTTTGCCCTTTTAGCCTAGTCATTTACTACACTTTCAACTCTTCAGTTCGAACCCAACACTTGACCTTTCTTTTCCCTCTCTTTTTCAGGTCACATGACTCCACAGCCACCAATGATGTCATGGGTCCAGACCCTTATCTATGACATCATCAGTCTAGGCTCTTATCTTTCTTATCTTTCTATTTTTAGATCATGACATCATCATGACATCTTCATGACTGATCATGACTCATACCCTTGATGTGAACCAGTAGCATTAAAAGCTCTTATCTCTTAATAGAGTTTGAGCTCCGCTTTAACCTTAAACATACTTGTATATAAGGTAGACACTCAACTGGTAATTGCCCCCAGTCTAATCCACTTGGTTATTCAGTCACCTTGACTTGAGGCCTAGTGTGAGGATCCATTAACCATCCTACCCTCTCTATTTTCAATTTGCCAGTGACTGAGCATACACTGCAAAGGGACATCCTTCTGAGTGTACAACACTATCTCTTATCTTTTATAGCAGACTCTTTTCATTTCACTGTAACTCTTCCTGATGGTTACCCATCATTTGATTCTTTTCATCTACAGTTATACAGCTGTCACACAGCATTCCCCTTTAGGTCCTGTTTGTCCCTTCTGCTCTTCCACAACCGGACCTCCGTTTGATGCTACTTTCCATTCCTGTTCTTCCTGTGCAGCATCCTTCATCTTTATTCTGATGCTGCGCATATACCATACTAGTCCTGGTCCATGCTCGCTCTCATTGCCCTACAAATACTCGAGCCGCATGTATGGTATCCTTAAGCTAATTCTATGCATTTCTTCTGCGTCCTATTATCCTGCTTCTGCATCTAAGACTCTCTCCTTCGGATTCCACTCCAAGGACTTGCGTGCTTTCCTGCGTCTGTGTAGAACCGGTACTGTGCATCAGTTATAGACCCATTGGCATAGTCTGCCTTCTGGCATTGCGCTGATACTGCCTTGGACCCACCATTGTTCTCAGAGCGGACTTATCAAACAGACTCCAGGATTCAATCCGCTTGCTTGTTACCACTTCGCAGGACCTTGGTTCGCAGTGAGCATAACAAAAGAATTAGCTTTTCCTTGTCCCTACTCTCATTATAAAGGACATTCCCCACCTTCACCATATTCCGCTTCAGGGCACCATCCATCTCCTCCTCCTCCTCATCCAATACCCAACAACCCTCACCAGTCATGGCCTCCTCTGATACTTCTCGAATACATCCTCTCCCAGACCTCTTTCATCTTCCCTTTGACCATCTGGACCATTGCTTCGAACCAGATCAATATTCTAGGGATCAATACGCCAGGGCATATCAAGCTATCCAAAGATGACTTGCCAATGAAAACCTCACAGCTGGAAGACCATCCAACGCCGTCCCTTCCCCTCTTCAGATAGACTTACCCTTACCCCCAGCTCCCCCTCCAGATCCAGAACCACTCCCTGATCCAGATCCACAACTGCCTTCCCCTGATCTAGCAGACAAAGAAGACGAGGATATGCCAGAACTAAAGGCAGGACTGCCCGAAGAATTTTCTGGAAATGGTTCGGATGCCAATTGGTGGCTTATGGCCATGGATGCATACTTCACCATTAATCCAGTGTACAAAGATGAAGCCAAGATCATCACTGCCCTCAATAGAATGAGCAAGGACAAAGGACAAATCTATTCTGAAGGATACTATGAGTGAATGGCGAAGCAAACCATTCCAGCAGAACACTGGACTTGGGTCCACTTTAAAGAGGACTTTAAGGGTATGATGGCAATCCATGATGAAGCCTCTACCGCTCGATGCAAGCTCTATGCGTTGAAACAAGGACCAAACACTGAAGAATCCTTCAACCGCTTCGCTTCAGAATTTTGCCTCCTCACTGCCCAATCCAGACTCACTGAACAGACTGCCCTCTGCAAGCTCTTCTCTAGGGGGATCCATGCAGACCTAATGGAGAAAATCCTTGGGTCAGGAACTGAACCAGCAGACATCGCTGCCTGGATCACAGCCAGTAGCAAATTTGCTTGCCAAACTGAACGTATCAGAGACATCCGTGGGCAACGACCCAGATTTGCCAGATCTGGACATACTTCTACACCAGACCCAAATGCCATGAATGTTGACTACGTCACTCTCTCGCCTTTCAACAAGGCAAAACTTATGAAAGAAGGTCACTGCTTCTACTGCAAGAAGACAGGACATGCCATTTGAAACTGCCACCTTAAGAAAAGTAAGAATTGCAGCAAAGGCCCACAACCCCGTTCAATAGAAGAATGACAAGAACAGAGGAGGGAGATAAAGGATCAACCTCAAAAGGAAGAAAACAAGGCCGTAAGGATGGTGGAATACCTTACAACAAAAGGACACAAAGCCAAGGAAATCTCTGAGGCACTTCATGCACTCTATGATGAAGAAGATACTAAGGACAAACCGGTGGATACATGGGAAGAAGTCAACTGGGTGTGGGTAGGCAGATTGGTGAAAAGAGCAGCCAAAGCAAGGGTGGAGAGTTTTTAAAACGGTACCCAAGACCGACAATTGAAGTATCTACTAGGACGAATCCTACTATGAAGACCTTAGATAGTAAGTCAATATCAATCCCCATCAAATTATCTGCAGTAGGAGGAGTCTGAGTCAGACAAACCACTGCCCTCATCAATAGTGGCACCACTGGATGCTTCATGGACTATGCATTCACATGCAGAAACTGTTGTACACTCAGAAGGAAATCCCTTTGCAGTGTATGCTCGGTCACTGGCAAGTTGAAAATAGAAGGGGTAGGAAGCGAATGGATCCTCACACTAGGCCTCAAGTCAAGATGACCGAATAACGAAGTGGATTAGACTGAGGGGCAATCCTCAGTCGACTACTGACTACTTATACAAGTACAATTAAGGTTAAGACGGAGCTTGAACTCTATGAAGAGATAAGAGCTACTAATGCTACAGGTCCACATATATAGGGTAAAGGGTATGAGTCATGATGGGCGTAGGGTATGACGTCAGAGATAGGAGGGACTATTGCTACTGGTTACCGTTCATAGGGTCTGACGTCACAGGTACAAGGTACAGGGTATGATGTCATGCACAGTCAGCATGACATCAGGATGATGTCATGATGATGTCATGAGCTAAAAATATAACAACCATAAAATGAGATGAAAGATAAGAGCCTAGACTGATGATGTCATAGATAAGGGTCTGGACCGATGATGTAGTTGGCTATGTGGACTAGGTCTAGACGAATGACATCATAAATGGCTGTGGAGTCACGTGACCTGAAAAAGAAAGGGAAAAGAAAAGGTTGCGTGTTGGGTTCGAACCAAAGAGTTGAAAGTGTAATGACTGAGTAGACTACGAGAGTGAAGTAGGAAAGTCTAGATGAATGGTAATGGTATGGGAAGTGTAGGAAATGAGTTGTTACAAACTCCTGCTACCCGCGGCAATTTTCTTCCTTTTCTGGACTTATTCCTTTTGCCGTTCTATTAGTGGACTCTATTTCCCATTTCACGGTAACCCTCTCTCACGGTTACCTGCTGTTTGATCACTTCATCATTATGGTTGTGACAGCTGTCATACAGCATTCCCCTTTTAGCCGCATCGCCACTTCCGCTCTTCCGTGACCAGCTTCCCATTTGTTCCCTCTCCATTTTGTTCTGCTGTCACCATTGTGCAGTGCCCTTCTCCTTTATTCTGGTACTCCGCTTATACCATATCTAGCTTGGTCCGTGCTCTCCTTACTACCGTATAAATACCAAGCCACATGTACTGTATTACCCAAGCTAATTCTATGCAATCATCCCTGCGTTCAATCCTGTGTGCTTCCGCAACTAAGGCTCTCTCCTTCGGCTTCCACCCTTAGGACTTGCGCGCTTCCTTGCATCTGCGTAGAACCGGTACTACACGTTAATCATAGACCTGCTGGCATAGTCTGCCTTCTAGTGTTGCATCGACACCACCTTAGGCCCACCATCGCCTTATGAGTGGCTCTATCAAACAGGCATCCCATCTTACTCAGTCTGCTTGTTATCACTTCGCAGGACTTCGGTTCGCAGTGAGCGTAACATTCTCATTGTTTCTCTTGTACTAGCCTGTATTGCTCTTTTATTTGCCATTCTTTGGCTTGTTTTTTATATCATCGCTTGGATAAACGCCCCTAGGTTAGAAAGGGAGCTTGTAGAACTTACAACTCTAAACATTTCTTGTGTATGAAAAATATCCCAGAAATCATACATACTTTCCTCCTTTCAGTACAAATTCTTCTTTTTCAACTTTTCCTCTATACTCTTTTATTTCTCACAACTCTTTTTCTTGTTTTACAAATCATTCAGTGCTATAGGCAGATAAAGGAGATTAGAAGGATAACCAGAGAAGTAGAACAGATTAGAGACGAACTTCATCATCTTGCATAAGTAGTAGTGAAGTAGAAGAAGCATTACACTCTGATACCGAATCTGATCTAACTCCTCCACCTGAAACTCGTACCCCTACCCCTGAGCCCCTTCCTCAAGCACCCATGTCTACTCCCGACGACTTAGCTGAGGCCCTGGCCAAGCTAATAGAGAAAAAAGACGATGTCACAAAGAAAATCCTAGACCCTGGTACCTGGGAAGGAGATAAAAAGAAGTTTCGTTCTTGGTGGCTCAACCTGCATATGTGGGCACAAGCACAGAGTTGGAAAGACAATAAAATCTGCATGCTAGCCATCCTATCTTGTTTCAAAGGAAAAGCTGTGGATTTCGCTTTTATCCAAACCAACTCCTATGTCGACAAGGAAAAAGAACCCACTAGTTCTACAGACGCTACCCCTCTAGGAATCTACGCATGGCCTGACTTTGCACGTTTGGAAAAAAGTGTAAAAGAGTACTTCCAGATCGCAGTCTTGGCACACGAGGCTCTAAAAGAGTTAATCACTCTAAAACATGTAGAAGGACAACCTATCAATGACTTCATCCAGAAATTCACCATTCTGTCCTTAGATGCTGGAATTGACGAGTTCTATGCCAAGGAAATTCTCAAGCAAAACATCAGTCATCATATCTACTATCAAGCCTACATCACAACCAATATCAATGTAGAAAATCTAGGAACGACAGCGCTACTCATAGAATATGCCAAGATTGGACAACTGTTTGAGAAAATTCATATAGAAAGGCCTGCAGCTGAGAAATTGCCAGCGCCCAAAAAATCGACTCCTTATCGTCGCTATCAGTTCTACCCCTCATCTTCGTCATCCTCTACCCCCCGCTTCACAAATATTGGTACTCAACCTGGTCGAGGTGCACCTATGGACACACACATAGACCAAATACCGAACCGACCCCCAATTATCTGTTGGAACTGTAACAAACCAGGACATACAAAGCATCAATGCCCTAGTCCTAGGCAACAGTCCTCCAGGGGTATGTTCTTAGATACACATATCAACACCTGGTATGAACCATCCCAAAATCCCTCCTCTATTCCCTCCACTTCCCAGATCCAGGTTGCTAATGAGGAAAAGGAAGCCGAAGAAGCCGCATATAAAGACAGAATCGCCGTATTAGAAAAACAATTAGCAGCAGCTCAGGCTTTAAATTAGGTTCGCTCAGGAACAAGGGGAAAGCTTCTGAGCAATCTAAGGACACTATATCAGAATCGGTTAAGTCATTTACCACAAGCGGTTGTATTGGTAGTCAGTCTCGTATCCATGTACCTAAGTCTTCTTCTGAAGGAAGTCCTTTGAAAGGCTCGGTGCCGGAAGTAAAAAATTGCACGCTTAATTCCCTTACTGAGTTAGTAGAAAATATTCGTATAAAAAATATACCTAGCTTTATTCCGACGATTCCCCATCGGTCTGAAGTAGAGGATGAGATGAATGTGTTGATAGAAGCAAGAGTCCCAACACCAGAAGGATGGCATCCCCTAAGGGTTACAGCATTACTAGATAGCAGGTGCACAAATACATTCATCGACAGAAACATCGTCGAAACCTTAAAACTTGAATGTACCCTGCTTCGACAGCCAGTACCAACTCGAAATGCGGACAGAACGTATAACTCGGGAGGAATCATTACTCATACTGTCTCCATGGTAATCAGTATCCAAGGACACGCAGAAGTGGTCGACGCCTATGTATCCACATTAGGAACCCACCCCATGCTTATAGGATATAACTGGTTAATGCGTCATAACCCAGTAATCGATTGGAAACAGAAGACTATCACGCAGTGGCGATGTACCAACTACTGTTCAATGCTCCATGACGTTATGTACCAAGGAGGACAAAAAATGTTCCAGATCCTAGAAGACGAAGAAGAAATCAGGAAACAAGTCCCGGAATGTTATCACGAATTTCTAGATGTCTTCTCTCAAGAAGCGGCATCGCGAATGCCCTTATGAAAACCATGGGATTACGCAATTGAGCTAAAAGAAGACTTCATACCTAAAAAAGGAAGGATCATTCCAATGAGTAACAAAGAAATGAAGGTGGTTAGAGATTTCATAGATGGTGAACTCAAGAAAGGATATATTCGCCCATCTAAATCCCTGCAAACATCACCCATATTCTTTATTCCAAAAAAGGATGGAAGCAAGCGATTAGTAATGGACTACCGATACCTAAATGAAGGGACCATCAAAAATGCCTATCCATTACCACAAATCTCTGATTTAGTCGATTGCCTAAAAAATGCCGACATGTTCACTATGCTAGATCTTAGATGGGGTTACAACAACATTCGGATCAAAGAAGGCAATGAATGGAAAGCAGCCTTCATCACCCCAATAGGAGCGTATGAACCCCTGGTTATGTACTTCAGAAAAGCCAATTCCCCTGGATCGTTTCAACAAATGATGAACGACATTTTCAATGACATGTGGATGACCGTTCTAATTTACATGGACGACGTCAACATCTTCACATCAAAGAAAACTTTAGAAGAACACCAGGATGTGGTAAAAGAAGTACTATGTCGACTAAAAGCCAATTATCTCTATGTCAAACCCTCAAAATGCAAGTTTGCACAAAAACAAGTAGACTTTTTGGGTATAACGGTATCTAATAAAGGGATTGAGATGCAGGAGTCAAAGGTCTCAGGAATCCAGGATTGGCCTCAACCAAAAAAGCTTAAGGACGTTCAGTCCTTCTTAGGATTATGCAACTATTATCGACACTTTATTCAAGATTTCACTACCATAGCAAGGCCCCTCAACAATCTTACCAAAAAGGGAACCCCCTTTAAGTGGACCGAAGAGCGAAATCAAGTGTTTATTCAGTTAAAGAAAACCTTCACTACGGCCCCTTTACTAGCGTATCCAAATGGGTCAAAGAAGTTACAAATAGAAACTGATGCTTCGGACATTGCTACCGGAGCCGTACTATCGGTGGAATGCAAAGACTCTCTTTGGCGACCCTGCATGTTCATTTCCCACTCCCTTAACTCCACTGAGAAAAATTATCCAATATATGACAAAGAACTATTAGCCGTCATTAGGGCCTTAGATGAATGGCGTCATCACCTTATTGGACAACAAGGTTTTGAGATCTGGACGGATCATAAAAACCTAGAATATTGGAAAAAACCCCAAACCTTATCTCAGCGACAAGCATGTTGGCATGCCACCTTGATGGAATTCAACTACGTTATGATCTACAAATCCGGATCACAGAATGGCCAAGCAGACGCCTTATCAAGACAACCAGACCATGAAGAATTAGATCCTAACCACAATGCCAACATTACTGTACTACCCCCTTCTTTATTTATCAATAACATACAAATCTCTTCCTCTTTTTATGAAAGAGTACAAAAGGAATTGGCAAAAATAAAAGAAAACACTATACCAGGGTTCACTTTCAATCTCAGCGAAGGCTTATTCATTAATAGTAAAAGTAAAATCTTGGTCCCACTTTCACTTAGACAAGAATTACTTCACATATGCCATGATTCACCACTTGCGGGACATGCCGGTCAAGCACGGACTTTACATTTACTTTCTCGCTTCTATACTTGGCCCGGTATTACTACCGATGCCAAAAAGTATATCTTACATTGCCCAGTTTGTGCATGAACCAAAGGAAAAACAGTGGCTCCAGCTGGAAAAATTTTACCACTATCTTCTCCTTCTTCTCCTTGGCAAGATATCTCAGTAGATTTTATTACTTGTCTTCCTACAGTAAACTCCTTCGATGCAATTTGCATAGTCATAGATCGATTTAGCAAAGAAACAGTCTTCATTCCTTGTACCAAAACCATTTCATCATTAGGACTAGCTAAACTATTTTGTGATAATGTTTGGTGTATCCACAGATTACCGTCCTCCATAGTTTCAGATCGAGGACCTCAATTCGTGTCAGAATTCACCAAGGACCTTTGTACACTCCTGGACATAACCCAGCATCTTAGCACTACATACCACCCCCAAACAGATGGTCAAACCAAGAGGATGAATAGGGAGTTAGAACAATATCTACGAACATATGTCATGAAGAAACAAAGCCAATGGGTCAAATGGTTGAAACTAGCACAGTTCAATCACAATAACTCCCTTTCTTCCGCAACAGGTACCACTCCCTTTGCAATAACCAAACGACATACTCCCCGGTTAGGATTTGAAAGTGCTCAAACAGGTTTTGCGTTGGAAGCCCAGAAAAGTCATATGCAGGTCCGACAATCCCTCGATGACACTCGCAAATGCATGCAAAAGCAAGCCGAACATCTCCGGTCCGATGCCCCAGACTATGTCATAGGACAGAAAGTTTGGCTTTCCACGGAACATCTAAAACTACCCTATATGGCATGGAAACTTATCCAGAAATGGATCGGCCCTTATGACATCACGGTGTTATTACTGAATGCGGTTACCCTTCATCTCCCATCATCCATACGAATTCATCCCATGGTTAATATCTCTCGCATCAAACCTTATCGTGATTCACTTCCAGGTCAACCTTCCTTACAACCGGATGCGATCACAGTTGATGCTGAAGGATCAGAAGAATTTGAAGTCGATTATCTCGCCGGTAGCCACGTTACGTCATCAGGATTAGAATACCTCGTACATTGGAAGGGATGGGATGAAACAGATTGCATGTGGGAACCCGAAGCACACCTCACCCACGCGACCGCCACAATCAAGTCCTTCCATCGGCGTCATCCTGCTGCCCCCTGACACATGCGTGGTGTTACTTTGGACTTCATGAACTCCTTATTTCGTCCATTTGGACCGGAACACGGCACTCCCTTTTTTGCAACTCGCCTGGAATACGAGTCCCTAGGGGGGGGTAGTGTTACGAACTCGCCCTCTTTCCCTACACTTTGCTACACTTTTCTTACCCTATTTGAGTCGACGGTTCGAACCCCACACATGACCTTTTCTTTTCCACTTCTTTTTCAAAGGTCACGTGACATGAGTCCAGACCATGACATCATGATGACATCATTGCCATGGCAACCATCTTTTACCATGCCAACCATCATTCGTCATAGTAACCATCAGTTGCCATTACTACCATCTTGCACCCTAACAACTGATCTGACTCATCCTATTGTAACTCCGCTTAAACCTTATCTCACACATGTATAAGTAGTAGAATGATTGGGTGATTGCCCCCCAGTCTAATCCACTTGGTTATTCAAGCTTACTGCTTTGAGGCCTAGTGTGAGGATTAACCCGTCTTGTCTCTACTCTTTCATCGCCAGTGCTTGAGCGTGCACTGCAAACATTAGACCTATATTTGAGTGCACAACAGGCTGCACATGCAGGATCTCACATACCTGCTCCTTTTCACTACCACACCCTGTCCTCCTTAACGCAACGCTGCGAACCCCACCTACATAAATCCCATCCTGAACCCGCACACGGAATTATCCATGCGGCCACTCTCAGGACGCGGGATGACTAATTAAACCCATGGCGCGTCGTCACCCCGCCACAAAAATCACACAAACGCTGTCCACAGCCGCAGATTAACATGCAGGCCTCAGCCAATACAAACCACTCTTCGAGCACCATCATGCCCATGCATCCATGCTCGGCCAGTATGTCCAAGCACCCCATCTCCCCATCCACTCCCACAAGTGCAGACACATATGCCAACAAAAAACTGTGCTCCTTTCACAACAACACACCCCTGCCCAACACAGGTCCCAGAGCCAAGGAAGGAGAGAACACCATCCTGCCAGTCTGCGCTGTCTGCCTCAGCAGAGAAAGACATGAAGGTGCAGTCATCGCCTGCCAAGCCAAGAAAACCTGGGACGGAATCTTCGACACCCCCTGCCAATGTGTCAACAAGGCCCTACGCATGTGCGAATCGGGCGACGTCATTTGCAGCTTCTGGCAGAGAGAAGCTGGGTGCAACCAGAAGCATGACCACAAACACCTCTGCTTTGGATACCTTGCAGTTACGCATGGAGCTAGCCAATGCCCTCGAGCGCAGAAAGCTCCAACCACAAATGCCGTATAAAGTAGACGCGTGGAAGAAGGCTGCCAACCAATACCTCTTGCCAGAAAAAGCAAACTCCCTCATCGCAGGTTTAACTTCAGGTTTCATAGTAGGATTCCCACCGATCACGCATGTACAATCCCCACCTAATAGTACATCCGTTGCCACCTATCAGAAAGAGTTTAATGAAATCGTACATAAAGAAATTTACAAAGGTAGATACCTTGGACCATACCTGCTGCAGATCATAGAAGAGATACTCGGTGCGTATCAAACCTCTCCCCTCTCCATGATTCCAAAATCCGGAAAACCAGGAAAATTTAGACTAATCCAAAACTTCTCATTCCCCTACACGACATCACCCACCTTTCCCAACCAATCCGTCAACAAACGCATAATCAGCGATCCTTTTCCCTGCACATGGGGAAAATTTGCCATGGTCTACGCACTAATCACCAAGCTCCCACCTGGATCAGAGGCAGCAACATGCGACGTGGCAGAAGCCTATCACACAATCCCCCTCCACCCTTCCCAATGGCCAGCAGCAATTGTCAAAATCTCAGAATCACACAGATGCATCGACACATGTGCAGCCTTCGGCGCCTCACCCTCATGTGGCATATATGGCATTGTTGTTACGAGCTACCGCTACCCGTGGCAATTTCTCTCCTCTTTAGTCATTCCTACTCGTGGACTCCTGTTTCCATTTCACGGTAACCCCGTTCTCATGGTTGCCCACAGTCTGATCCTTCATCACTACGGTTGTAACAGCTGTCATACAGCATTCCTATTATTAGCCGCATCGCCCCTTCTGCTCTTCCGCGACCGGTGCCCTGTTTATTTCCTCTCCCTTTTTGTTCCGCTGTCACCGTCACGCAGTACCCTTCCTTATTGTTCTGGTACTCCGCTCATACCATAACTAGCTTGGTCCGTGCCCACCTTACTACCATATAAATACCGAGCCACATGTACTGTAGTACCCAAGCTAATTCTACGCAATTATCCTCTGCGTTCTATCCTGTGTGCTTCCGCATCTAAGGCACTCTCCTTCGGCTTTCACCCTTAGGACTTGCACGCTTCCTTGCGTCTGCGTAGAACCGGTACTACGCGTCGATCATAGACCTGTTGGCATAGTCTGCCTTCCAGAGTTGCGTCGACCCCACCTTAGGCTCACCATCGCCTTACGAGTGGCTCTATCAAACAGGCATCCTATCTTACTCAGT
>JBBPMK010000514.1:0-15087 GCA_038090295.1 Boletus semigastroideus | reverse complement strand
GCTTTGGACTTCTGGGTTCCCTGCACAATCTAAGTGGATAGGGTAGTTCGTCAGATCCATTCCTTTTTGGTCAACAGCTGTCCTAAGCCTTGACGTTTGTAATCATGGCAGGATATTCTATCCTCCATGTCCAGTACCATAGTGTGCAATAGATAGCGTTGGGAAGCAATGTGTCGACAAGATGGAAGACTAGCATCGCCGTCAATTTCTACAGTTCCAGCCCTCCAGTCTATCTGGGGGTTGGCTTTTGATAACCAGGTCATTCCTAATAGGAGGTTATTCTTTCCACTGTTGATAATGAAACATTCCTGGTTCATAGGAATGTCTCCGATATAGAGGGTGATGTTGGTCTGGTACCGGATTGCTCTGGATTTGTTTGGGGTTCCATCTGCATTGATGGCTTGGCGTGGTTCAGCTAGTTTGATGAGGGGAAAGCGGTTTCTGCATGTGAATGCATCGTCCATGAAGCATCCAGTGGCGCCGCTATCGATGAGGGCAGTGGTTTGTCCAACTCAGACTCCTCCTACTGCGGATAGTTTTATGGGGATTGATATTGACTTACTATCTAAGGTCTTTGCAGTAGGATTTGTCCTAGTAGGTACTCCAAGTGTCAGTCTTGGGTACCGTTTTAAAAACTCTTCATCCTTGCTCTTGCTGCCCTCTTTACGGATTCGCCTACCCAAACCTGGTTGACTTCTTCCCATGTGTCCACCGGTTTGTCCTTAGTGTCTTCTTCATCATAAAGTGCATGAAGTGCCTCGGAGATTTCCTTGGCCTTGTGTCCTTTTGTTGTAAGGTGTTTCACCATCCTTATGGCCTTGTTTTCTTCCTTTTGAGGTTGATCCTTTATCTCCCTCCTCTGTTCTCATCGTTCTTCTGTTGAATGGAATTGTGGGCCTTTGCTGCAATCCTTACTTTTCTTAAGGCAGCAGTTCCGAATGGCATGTCTTGTCTTCTTGCAGTAGAAGCAGCGACCTTCTTTCATGAGTTTCGCCTTGTCGAAAGGCATGAGTGTGACATAGTCGACATCCATAGCATTAGGGTCTCATGAGGAAGTATGTCCGGATCCAGCGAATCCAGGTTGTCGTCCACAGATATCCCTAATGTGCTCAGTTTGGCAAGTGAATTTGCTGCCAGCTGTAATCCAGGCAGCAATGTCTGCTGGTTCAGTTCCTGACCCAAGGATTTTCTCCATTAGGTCCGCATGGATCCCCCTGGAGAAGAGTTCGCAGAGGGCAGTTTATTCAGTAAGTCCGGATTGGGCAGTGAGGAGGCAAAACTCCGAAGCAAAGCGGTTGAAGGCTTCTTCAGTGTTTGGTCCTTGTTTCAATGCATAGAGCTTGCATTGAGTGGTAGAGGCTTCATCATGGATTGCCATCATACCCTTAAAGTCCTCTTTGAAGTGGTCCCAAGTCCGGTGTTCTGCTGGAATGGTTTGCTTTGCCATTCGCTCATAGTATCCTTTGGAATAGATTCGTCCTTTGCCCTTGCTCATTCTATTGAGGGCAGTGACAATCTTGGCTTCATCTTTGTATGCCGGATTGATGGTGAAGTACGCATCCATGGCCATAAGCCACCAATTGGCATCTGAACCATTTCTGGAAAATTCTTCAGACAGTCCTGCTTTTAGTTCTGGCATATCCTCATCTTCTTCGTCTGCTAGATCAGGGGAAAGCGGTTGTGGATCCGGATCAGGGAGTGGTTCTGGGTCCAGAGGGGGAGCTGGGGGTAAGGGTAGGTCTATCTGAAGAGGGGAAGGGACGGCATTAGATGGTCTCCTAGCTGCGAGGTTTTTATTGGCAAGTTGTCTTTGGATAGCTCAATATGCCCTGGCATATTGATCCCCAGAATATTGATCCAGTTTGAAGCAATAATCTGGATGGTCAAAGGGAAGACAAAAAAGGTCTGGGAGAGGATGTATTCAAGAAGTGTCAGAGGAGGCCACGACCAGTGAAGGTTGTTGGATATTGGATGAGGAGGAGGAGGAGGAGATAGATGGATGGTGCTCTGAAGCAGAATATGGTGAAGGTGGGGAATGTCCTCTACAATGAGAGTAGGGACAAGGGAAAAGCTAATTCTTTTGTTATGCTCACTGTGAACCAAGGTCCTGCAAAGTGGTAACAAGCAAGTGGATTGAATCCTGGAGTCCATTTGATAGGTCCGCTCTAAGGACGATGGTAGATCCAAGGCGGTATCAGTGCAATGCCAGAAGGCAGACTATGCCAACGGATCTATAACTGATGCATAGTGCCAGTTCTATGCAGGCACAGGAAAGTGCACAAGTCCTTGAAGTGGAATCCAAAGGAGAGAGCCTTAGATGTGGAAGCAGGACAATAGGATGCAGAAGAAATGTGTAGAATTAGCTAAAGGATATCATACATGCGGCTCAAGTACTTGTAGGATAATTGAGAGAGCATGGACCAGGACTAGTATGGTATATGTGCAGTATTGGAATAAGGATGAAGGCTGCTGCACAGGAAAGAACAGGAAAGGAAAGTAGGATCAAACAGAGGTCCGTCTGTGGAAGAGTGGAAGGAACAAACAGGACCTAAAGGGGAATGCTGTATGACAGCTGTACAACCATGGATGAAAAGGATCAAATGACGGGTAACCATCAGGAAGAGGTATAGCAAAATGAAAAGAGTCTGCTACAAAAGATAAGGGATAGGAGCATGGGAGAAATAAGCGGACTTGGATATGGACATGGATATGGACATGAACCTGGACGTGGATGGATTGTAACATTGGAACTCTGAGGTGAAACAGTTGAAAGCTTCTTCCATGTTTGATCCTTGCTTGAGCACGTAGAGTTTGCGCCGAGCTGAGGAAGCTTCGTCGTGAATCACCATCATGCCTTTAAAGTCGAGTTTGAAGTGTTCCCAGGTGTGCTTGGTGGCAGGAATGGCCTTCCTGGCCATGTGCTTGTAGTAGCCTTCTCAGTAGATCCTTTCTTTGCTCTTGCTCATATGATTGAGGGCTGTGACGATTTTTGCTTTGTCATTGTACTTGGGGTTGATGGTGAAATATGCATCCATGGCCATAAGCCACCAATTAGTGTCAGAACCATTTCCAGAGAATTCTTTGGGTAGTTCTGCTTTAAGTTCAGGCATATCTTTGTCTTCTTCATCGGACAGATCTGGGTCGTGTGTAGGGTCAGGGTCCTGAAGGGGATCTGGAAGTGGGAGTGGGTCCGGAGATAGAGGGAGATCTATTCAAGGGTGGAAAGGGAGGGCATCGGTGGGTCTTCCTGCTGCAAGGTTGGCTACAGCAAGTCACTGTTGGACAGCTAGGTAGGCCCTGGAGTATTCATCTCCTGAATAGGTGTCCGGCTTGAAGTGGTGGTCTGGATGGTCAAAAGGGAGAAGAGAGAGGTCTGGAAGAGGGTGGGGGGTTGGTGGTGCCACCACAGGGGAAGGTGGTGGAGAGTTAGAGGGGGAGGAAGAGGAAGAAGTAGAAGGTGCACAAAAATAGAATATGGTGGGAGTGGGTTGTATCTGCTACAATGGGAGTAGGGACGATGGGGAAGCTAATTCTTTTGTTATGCTCACTGCAAACCAAAGTCCTGCAAAGTGATAACAAGCAAGCGGGATGAGAAGGGGATGTTGAGAGCGAAAGGCTTGATAACAGCGGACTAGCCACTTGTTGGATCAACTCAGGATGACTCTGGAGTCCACAAAGAGTAAGCATGATGATATTAAGAGAGAACAACAAGGTATACTAACCTGGAGTCCACAGAGAGTAAGCAAAGACTACAAAGTGGAACTCCAGGGAGTAAGTGCACTTCAAGTAAACAAAGGTAAACAATCAGCCACAGCTGATGGTGAAGCCAAAGGCAAGGCTCTGTATGGGCAGAGGCACCACAACAAGCTAGAAAAACCTGAAAAAATAATAGTTAAATAAAGTGACCATGGGGAACAACATGGACATGGTTAGAAAGCGAAATAACCATCAAATGAGGTGCAAAATCACCAAAACTAACAGCCTGAAGACTAGAAAAGTGAGGAGATGATATTTGGGAATGATGTAGAGAATACAAAGGGAGCCCAAGCTAGAGAGCTATGGACTAAGGTACAGGATATATATATACAAGGGTAAAGGCGCTGACTAAGTGGTTAGAACACCATGGAAGGTGGAAGAATAAAGGTGAGTCAAAGATAAGGTGTGAGAGGCAATGAGAGGCAATGCAAGAATGAAGGGTGATGATGAATCACCAGAGATAAGGGCATTGCCTTGTTGAAAGGCTATGCTGGGCAGAGGGTTTACATGACTAAGCAATAAGTCTAAAATGGGAAAAGGAAGAAAAGGTAGAGAAATGGGCAATCATAACAATAACTAGCAGTGAAGTGACAAGGAAGATACATATAGGGAGATCAAGCTAGGAAACTAATAGTGGACTAGCAAGGGTTTATATATACAAGGGCAAGGGTGCTGACTAAGTAGGAAGAATGCATTGGAGTGCAAAAGGTGAAACAGGGGTTGAAGATAAGGGACATGAGGTTACCTCATGTAGGAGAGATCAAGGGATGAAGAAGATCTTGTAAGAATGATCATGAGTCAAAGAAACGAGGCATGGGAAATAGAAGTGAGACATGTGGTATGCACATGCATCAAGGGTTTGAGAAGCATAGGCATGCAACTAGCACATGGATCAAGGAAAGTAGAGGCATGGTCATGTGGCAAGCACATGGAGCATGTTACAATTGCCCAGTTATCTTTTTTTCTTTCACTTCTTTACTTGGACTTATCACTTAGTCATATGCACTTACCCTTTCAACAAGGCAGTGCTCTTATCTCTGATTTGTCATCACCCTTCTCTTGCATTGCTCCACATTGCCTTTCCCATTTTATCTCTGACACCTTCTGTTCTTTCACATTCTATTGCATTCTACTGCTTAGTCAGTGCCCTTACCTTTACCTATATAAACCCTGTACATCAGTCCATACATAGTTCCCCAGCTTGGGCTTCCTTTGTATTCCCTCCTTTGTGTTCAATCAATACTCTTTACTCTCCTAGTCTCCAGGCTACTATTGAGTGCCTGCTCATCTCTATCTCTCATCTACACCCTTCTCTTGTGAACAGAGTATCCTTGTCTACTGAATGACCTTCAAGGCATCAGAAGCCTGTTCTTGCTGTCTAAGCGGAACGCTAGTTGTGACTTGATCCAACACCCTTGTCCCTCACCTCTAGTAAGGGCTATACTTAGGCAAGTGTAACAGACCAGGGGAATGGAAGCAAGACATGTGACAGGCACATGGATCAAAGGAAGTCAAAGGATGGTGGTGTGGCTAGCACATGGGGTAAGGCAGTGCATGGACCATGAGGAATCCTATGCAAAGGATGAGAGTGAGGGTGGAGATTGCAAGGTCAAGGAGGTTGGGGAGGAGAGGGACAATGAAGGGAGTGAGTTCTCTGAGAAAAAGGTGGTATGGGTCAAGCAATCATAACAGACATGTCATCTGTTATCTACCACTTATGGGTTGTATCAGTTGTCATACAGCATATTCCCCTTCTGTTACACTTGCCTAAGTGTAGCCCTTTATGAAGTCAAAGATGTTGGATTGAGTTGCAACAGAGGTTTAGTCTAGTTAGGACTCAAACTGACTTCTGATACCTTGAAGGTCATTCAGTGAACAGAGGAGGTGTCCTTCGCAAGAGAAGGATACCAATGAGGTCAAAGAGTAAGTGTTATGGAGGCAACACTCATGTGGACTACCTTGCAGCAATGCTTGGCTGCTGGCAAGAATAAAAGACGATAAAGGTAGTGGATCACCAATAGCCTCAACCTGAAGGCAAATAACTATGGCAACAAGTAAAAAATGATAGTGGAATCAGTCTGTTCACACAAGTCCTGAAGCCAAAGCCCAATAAACAAGTGGATGAGACTGGGGGGCAATCACCCAGTCAGGTTGACTACTTATACAAGTATAATTAAGGTTAAGGTGGAGCTTGAACTCTTTTAAGAGATAAGAGCTATTAATACTGCTGGTTCACATCATAAAAGATAAAAGGGAATAATGCCATTGGCTAGGAGTCAAGGTGAGTTATGCTAAGTCAGGGTGATGTCATGGTCTGGACTCTGACATCATTGTCTGGACCATGTCACATGACCTGAAAAAGAAAGGGAAAAGAAAGGTGACATGTCAGGTTTGAACTCTAGGAGTGGAGGGTTCAATGGTAAGTGAAGTGGGACTAGAGTGTAGCATAGGAGACAGTGAAAGGGGATGAGTTCATAACACTACCCTCCCCTTGAAGACTCGTATTCCAGGTGAGTCACAAAGAAAGGCATGCTGTGTTTGGGACCAAAGAAACGAAACAGGGAGTTGAAAAGATCCAATGAAAGGCCATGCACTAACCAGAACATTGACGAATGCAGATGATGGAAACTCTTGATCACTTTAGCTGCATGGGTGAGATGATCCTTGGGTTCCCACATGTGATCTATCTCATCCCAACCTTTCCAATGAATCAAATACTCCAATCTGCAATGTGTAAGATGACTACTGGCAATGAAATCCACCTCAAATTATTCCTGGCCCTCTTCATTAACAATGACTATATCTGGGTGTAAAGAAGGTTGACCAGGCAAGGTATCATGATAAGGTTTGACCTGGGAAACATTGACAGTCAAATGAATATGGACAGAGGAGGGGAGGTGGAGAGTCACCACATTGGAAAGGATTGCAGAGATTTTGTAAGGGCTGATCCACTGCTGAGTCAATTTGTGTGCAGTATATGGTAATTTTAGATGTTCAGTGGGGGGCCAGACTTGTTGGCTGACAATTCCAAGGACTGGTGGACTTGTTCATGACTTTTCTGTGCTTCCAACACAAATCTGTCACTTGCACTTTCAAAGCCTAACTGTGGGGTATATCATTTAGTGATTGTGAAGGGAGTAGTTTCAGTAGCCTTGGAGAGGGAGTTGTTGTGATTGAACTGGGCAAGTTTCAACCATTCCATCCATTGATCTTGTTACACTTGCCTAAGTGTAGCCCTAACTTGAGCAAGGCAAAGTGGTGAATAGAAGATGAGTGACAAGTGACTAGTGTTGTCCAATGTAGAACCAAGGGTTTGCTATGACATAGCTAGCAATAGGTTGACCTTGATAAGAGGGATGGCTTCTGATGCTTCGATGAGTCATGTGGTGGTGAATGCTGATAGACTTCTTGTAGAAGACTGGAGGGTTATTGAATGTGTTGCAGAGGCCAACGCTCAGGCAGACAATCTTACAGCAATGCTCAACTACTGGCAAAGATGATAGATGAAAGTGTGGGGGAACGTCACTTCGCTAGGTTGCAACCTAGGATACGAATAAGATGGCAGAGTGGTTCACACAAGTCCTGAAGCCGAAGCCCAATAAACAAGTGAATAAGACTGAGGGGTAATCCTCAGTCGACTACTTACTATATATACAAATACAATTAAGGTTAAAGTGGAGCTCGAACTCTATGAAGAGATAAGAGCTACTAATGCTACTGGTTATGGTTCATAGAGTATGACATCACAGGTACAGGGTAAAGGGTATGATGTCATTGTTCTAAAAATAGAAAGATAGGAAAGATAAGAACCTAGACCGATGATGTCATAGATAAGGGTCTGGACCCATGATGTCATTGGTGGCTGTGGAGTCACATGACCTTGAAAAAGAAAGAGAAAAGAAAAGGTCAAGTGTCGTGTTCGAACTCAAGAGCTGACTAGGATAAGGAAGTGTAGTAAAGTGTACAAGTAGGGACAAGTTCATAACAGAATGACTTGGTGATGTTTGATAGACAAGAGTGCAAGGATTCAGAGCAGCAACTCAAGAAGTATGCTGGAGACTTGGAGATGAAGTTGGTTGTATTGACAGTGAGTACAATAAGTACAAGTGGAGAAATGACAAGCAAGAAAGTGACAAGGGAGATATAGAAAGACCAAGCTAGGGAACTACTGGAGAGCCTTCTGCATTGCCTCACATAGCCTTTTCCCTTCTTATCTCTGACTCACCTTGTTCTTTTGCATTCTAATGCATTCTATCCACTTAGTCAGCACCATTGTCTCTCTCTATATAAACCTTGTACCTCAGTCCATAGTTCTCTAGCTTGGGCTCCCTTTGTATTCTCTCATCTTGCTCAATATCATCTCTTCACTTCCCTAGTCTTCAGGCTACTACTGAGTGCCTGCTTCTCCCTTTGAACCTCGACAATATCCTTCTCTTGTGAAGGGTATTCTCTCTGTCCACTGAACAACCTCTAAAGGTGTCAGCAGCACATTTGTGCCAGAAAGGCCGAACCTTTGTCCAGACTTGATCCAACACCTTCATCTCTCATCACAAGTAAGTGTTACGAACTTGTCCCATCATGCAACCATTTCCTACAACTTTCCTATCCTACTTGACTTGCGAGTTCGAACCTGACACTTGACCTTTCGTTTCTCTTTCTTTTTCAGGTCACGTGATCCACAGCCACAGATGACATCATGGTCCAGACCCTTATCTATGACATCATCGGTCTAGGCCCTTATCTCTTATTTATGATGTCATCATGACATCATACCCTTGACCCTGTGCCTGTACCTGTGACATTATACTTATTAGCCAGTAGCATTAGTAGCTCTTATCTCTTCATAGAGTTTGAGCTCCGCCTGAACCTTAACTGTACTTGTATATATAGTAGGTAGTCGACTGAGGATTACCCCTCAGTCTTATCCACTTGTTTATTGGGCTTTGGCTTCAGGACTTGTGTGAACCACTCCGCCATATCATTTGTATCCTAGCTTCTCAGCTAGCGAAGTAACATTCCCCCATCCTTACTCTTTTATCTTTGCCAGTCATTGAGCGTTGCTGTGAGATTGTCCGCCTGAGTGTTGGCCTCTGCAACACTTGGATAAGACTCTCAATGCTTACCTGGACTCGAGGGTTAATGAGGGCCAGCCAGGGCTTCCTGCGACTTTACCATTCTCCATCCCCTGACACCTATTAGGGGAGCAGACTTGTGATCTGCAGATTGTGTTTCATTACTATAGTACCTTCTACAATTCTCCCTTTGGAGAGTTTCTGCACATCCGTCAAGGGTGATAAGCGTAGTGTCAACCCACGTTAGGGGATGGAAGGCATAGTCAAACACTGGTATTTCATGGGAAACCGCAAGGTAGAGCATCAGCTCAGATTATATCAAGTAGTACTATAACAAGTTACATTAGTACATAGGTGTTGTCAGGCTATTGGACGAACCTTGAATCAGAAGTTTTGCTTACAGCATCTTACAGAGTCACCCAGGTTATTGGGGGGATCCAGTTAGGCATTGCCTAGAGTTTTATATGCACAGTATGTCCAGTTCTGGTGCTGCTGAGTTATCGCGCACAGAAGCTGAAGGTGTTGTGGAGGCCAACACTCAGGCAGACAATCTCACAGCGACGCTCAACAACTGGCAAAGATAAAAGAGTAAGGATGGGGGAACGTCACTTCGCTAGCTGAGAAGCTAGGATACAAATGATATGGCAGAGTGGTTCACACAAGTCCTGAAGCCAAAGCCCAATAAACAAGTGGATAAGACTGAGGGGTAATCCTCAGTCAACTACCTACTATATATACAAGTATAGTTAAGGTTCAGGCAGAGCTCGAACTCTATGAAGAGATAAGAGCTACTAATGCTATTGGTTAATAAGTATGATGTCACAGGTACAGGTACAGGGTTAAGGGTATGATGACATATGACATCATAGATAAGAGATAAGAGCCTAGACTGATGATGTCATGGATAAGGGTCTGGACCATGATGTCATCTGTGGCTGTGGATCACGTGACCTGAAAAAGAAAGAGAAATGAAAGGTCAAGTGTTGGGTTCGAACTTGTGAGTCAAGTAGGATAGGAAAGTGTAGGAAATGGGTGCATGATGGGACGAGTTCATAACAGAAGGTGTCGCTGAGTCATCACACACATGGAGGGAAAACGAGATAGTTACCTCGGATAGTAATAGTAGTGTCGAGCCTTGCTCCGCTGAAAACGAAATAGACAAACCATTACCAGAATGGGTGAACTGGTCTACTAAGGAACTTATGGAAAGATTCAATAAGTTAAAATTGGGTCAAACAAAAGTTGAGACTGAGAGGGTTGAACAAAGAGTCGAAGTACTGGAACAAAGATCTGATCAGTACGAAATACCTTCAGGGCTGTTACAAAAGTTCAACAATCGAAGAAGTTGGAGACCATCATCATATGGACTATGAGACGATAGTGAAAGCGAAGAAGAAGAATCATCTTCAAATTCATCATCATCCAATTACCAAACGGATATAGCGATCCCGATATCAGAAGATGATTCTTTACCAGACCGATTCGCACAGTTAGGTCTAGATGAAGATCCTGACATAGAAGATTGGCATGGGTATGAAACTCCTATGGATGAAAGAAGAGAAGGATCTTCAAGCAGAGAATATGATGAAGAGGATGCATTAATGCCAGAACCCCCTCCTGAACCAGTCGTATGGGATCCTCAATTTGTAAAAGATCCATGGCACCGATATGGAGATTCCACCTATGACCCTACCAATCCAGATACATGGGATCCTCCTGCAGCTAAGGACTTGCCAGGATGGAATCCATTTCCACGTCAGCATGAAACAAAAGAAAGGAATCCAGGTCCATTTCCAATACGGAATGGGTTCTACAACGATCCATTCTCAGAAGGTTCGGAAGATCCCAATCCACTAGATTACGCACCTTAGGGATATGGTTATGGAGGTGGATATGACAACTCACCGCCACCAAGAAAATGTAAAAGGAAACCTAGGTGTTGAAACTGTGGAAAGAGAAAGGATCACGATTGATCAAAGTGCCTTCCAAAAGGAATGATATTTGTACCAACCGAACAGGTCCTGGTAGGGGTGTCAATGAAAGGAAAGCCAATGAATACGGAACTGGAAAATACATATAAAAGGAAGATTGCTAATCTCGAAAAGCAATTAGGACTGATAAAGAAAATCAACGATTTTAAAAAGAAAGTTGCTTTGTCGGAAAAGATGCAAGTGTTAAAAAAGAAAACTCTGGAAACTATAAAAAAGATGAAAGAATATTTCCAGCATCATGGACTTTCTTTCCCATGCATCAACACTGCAGAATTCAAAATAGTCCAAGACAACAACTTCCCAGAGCAAACGATTGAAACCATGATACATAGCATAGCTGAACAACGTAAAACAAGAGAGGTCCAGCAGAAAGAAGCTGAGAGATCTTTATTGGCATATGTAACAAATATTCTTGAATGTAGAAGTGACGCACCCACTATGGGACCAAGAGTAGGATATGAGCGACATGAAATGTCAGTACAAACAGACCTACGCTTCCGTAACCAGAAAGGCCAATGGTGTAAAGATACTGGAATGGTGCTTCTTGATAGTGGATGTATGGGAACATTCATAAACAAGTCGAAGGCCAAGCAGTTAAATCTGGAAATAACACCTTTATGTACACCAATACAAACACGGAATGCGGATGGTACCTTCAACATTGGAGGAGATGTCACTCATGAAGCAGAACTCATCATTGGAATCAACAGACATTTAGAAACAGTCACGGCATACATAAGCTCTTTAGGACAGCATGAGATAATAATCAGCTATGACTGGTTACGACGACACAACCCAAATATTGATTGGGTTAGACAAAGATTCGTCGAATGGAGATGTACCCCAGAATGCAATTCCAAAACACTCGAACAAAGAGTTCTCCATATCTGAGCACAAGAAACGTTCCAGGTCTTAGAAGATGCAGATGAGGTTAAGAAAGCAGTCCCTGAATGCTATCATGAATACTTAGATGTATTCTCACAAGCAAAAGCAACACGAATGCCTCTTAGAAAAACATGGGATCATGCTATTGACCTCAAACCAGAATTCGTTCCAAAGAAAGGAAGGATCATCCTGATGGCAGACACAGAAATGAAGTTGGTCCGAGACTTTGTAGATGGCGAACTTAAGAAAGGCTACATTCGACCATCTAAGTCACCCCAGACATCACCAGTATTCTTTATTCCAAAAAAGGATGGCAGTAAATGGCTAGTCATGGATTACCGATACCTTAATGAAGGAACGGTTAAAAACGCATATCCATTACTGTTAATTTCGGATCTAGTAGAAAGAATGAAAGGAGCCAACATGTTCACAACCCTAGATCTCAGATGGGGTTACAACAATGTCTGGATCAAAGAAGGCGATGAGTGGAAAGCAGCGTTTGTCATCCTAATTGGATCATACAAACCTCTTGTCATGTACTTCGGAAAAGCCAACTCCCCTGGTACTTTCCAACAGATGATGAACAACATCTTTAATGACATGTGGACAGTAGTACTAATCTATCTTGATGACGTCAATATCTTTACCAAAGGAAAGCTACGAGTAGAACATGAAGCAGTAGTAAAGGAGGTGTTAAAACGGTGTAGAGACAATGACCTATATGTCAAACCCTCAAAGTGCTTCTTCTCAAAGGAAAAGGTTGATTTTCTAGGCATGGTGGTATCAAAAGAGGATATCCAAATGCAAGAAAAAAAGTTTGAGGGGATTCAGGATTGGCTGATGCCAAAGAAGTTGAAAGAAGTACAGTCTTTCCTAGGGCTATGCAATTATTACCGAAGATTCATCAAAGACTTCGCAAGCATGGCCAGACCCCTGAATGACCTTACCAAAAAGAATACCCCTTTTATGTGGACAGAGAAAGAACAAAACACTTTTGATCAGCTAAAGAAGACGTTCACCTCTTCATCACTCCTGGCTTATCCTGATGGATCCAAGAGACTTCGAGTAGAAACAGATGCATCTGATATCACTACAGGTGCAGTTCTTTCAGTTGAATGCGAAGATGGTCAATGGCAACCTAGCGCTTTCATTTCACACTCCCTAAACTCGGCTGAAAAGAATTATCCCATCTATGACAAAGAACTGCTTGTGGTTATCAGAGCACTAGATGAATGGAGACACCACCTGATTGGACAAGAAGGTTTTGAGATATGGACCAATCATAAAAATCTTGAATACTGGAAAAAGCCTCAGACACTATCACAGAGACAAGCTAGATGGCATGCAACCCTTCTGGAATTCAACTACGTCATGGTGTACAAACCAGGATCCCAGAATGGTAGAGCAGATGCTTTATCCAAACAGCCAGATCATGGAGAAGCAGACCCAAACCATAATGCAAACATCACGGTTCTCTCACCATCCTTGTTTGTCAATCAAGTCCATCTTTCCTCAGACTTCTACTTCCGTATTCAGCAAGAAACCAAAAAGATCACAGAAAAAGAGATTCCAGGATTCCGATTCGACTTAGCAGAAGGTGTGTTCTTAAATGAAAAGAACAAAGTGCTCGTTCCCCTTTCTCTTAGATTGGAACTACTTCATATTTGTCATGACTCCCCGGTCAGAGGTCATTTAGGACAAGCATGGACTTTAAATCTAGCTACCAGACATTACACATGGCCCAATATTACCACAGATGTTAAAAAATATATCAAATGCTGCCAAGCGTGTGCCCTTACAAAAGGGAAATCAACTGCACCTGCAGGAAAATTACTACCTTTACCTTCATCCTCTTCCCCTTGGACAGATATCTCAGTAGACTTTATTACTGGACTTCCCTTAGTAAATTCTTTTGATTCCATTTGTGTAGTCATTGATCGTTTTAGTAAAGAAGTAGTTTTCATTCCATGTCAAAAGTCGATCTCTTCTCTAGGTTTAGCTAAACTATTCTGTGACCACGTTTGGTGTACACACAGACTCCCCTCTTCTATAGTGTCAGATCAGGGACCCCAGTTTGTTTCAGAGTTCACCAAGGAGTTGTGTTCCTTACTAGATATCACTCAGCGTCTCAGTACTGCATATCATCCTCAGACAGATGGTCAAACTGAACAACTCAACCGAGAACTAGAGCAATATCTACGTATCTATGTAGCAAAGAAACAAGATCAATGGGTCGAATGGTTGAAACTGGCTCAATTCAACCACAACAACTCCATATCTTCAGTCACCGATACGACACCCTTTGCAATCACCAAACAACACACTCCTAGACTAGGCTTCAAGGAAGCAACCAGCAGTTTTGTAGGCGATGTTCAGAAAAGTCATGAGGAAGTCAAACAATCACTTGATGATGCTCGAGAACACATGAAAAAGCAAACAGATCATCTTCGATCGGACGCACCTTCTTACACTAAAGGCGATCAAGTTTGGCTTTCTACTGAACATTTAAAGTTACCCTACATGGCTCACAAACTCACTCAGCGATGGATCGGCCTATATACCATCTCAACAGTATTGCCTAATGCAGTAACTCTTATTCTTCCCTCCATGGTTCACATTCACCCCACAGTTAATATATCACGCATCAAACCTTACCATGATATGTTACCAGGACAACCATCCTTATGACCTGATGCGGTAGTAGTGAATGAGGAAGGACACGAAGAATTTGAGGTAGATTATATCGCTGCCAGTCGAGTATCTTCTTCCAGTCTAGAATACTTAGTGCATTGGAAGGGTTGGGATGAGACAGATCACGGGAACCAGAAGATCACCTCTCTCATGCAGCTGAAGCGATCAAGTCATTCTGTCGTCGTCATTCTGGCACTCCCCATCGAATGCGCGGTATTACTATGGACTTTATGAACTCCCTTTTTCACCCCTTCAGACCAGAACATGGCACTCCTTATCCTGCCACTCGTCTGGAATACGAGTCATCAGGGGGGGAGTAGTGTTACGAACTCGTCCCATCATGCACCCATTTCCTACAACTTTCCTATCCTACTTGACTCACAAGTTCAAACCTGACACTTGACCTTTCATTTCTCTTTCTTTTTCAGGTCACGTGATCCACAGCCACAGATGACATCATGGTCCAGACCCTTATCCATGACATCATCAGTCTAGGCCCTTATCTCTTATCTATGATGTCATTATGACATCATATCCTTGACCTTGTGCCTGTACCTGTGACATCATACTTATTAGCCAGTAGCATTAGTAGCTCTTATCTCTTCATAGAGTTTGAGCTCCGCCTGAACCTTAACTGTACTTGTATATATAGTAGGTAGTTGACTGAGGATTACCCCTCAGTCTTATCCACT
>JBBPMK010000513.1:0-15093 GCA_038090295.1 Boletus semigastroideus | reverse complement strand
CGAGGACGAAGAAGATGAAGGAGAGGCAGAAGAAATAGCGCGTCGTCTGAAGGAGCAACTCTGGGCCGATATCAGCAAGGCCCGGGCAGCGCAGGTCGTCTCGAGCGCACAACCCCTTCCAGACCAGCAGGACACCTCCAGTCACATGCCCCCACCGTCGAAAAAGCAAGAAGCACCATTACAGACGATGAAGGCCATTATTACGATCATCGCGAACGACAAACTCGCCTATTCCACCCTCGCATCCACCGTCGTGCCCGGAACCAACGATGACAATGTGTTGAACGTCCTAAACCAGGTAGTTCACGCCGGATCTATTTCGAAAGAACTCGCCAAATCTTTGACGCCCGTTCTGGTGTCGCTAGCCCGCTCTGACACGCTCTTCGCCACGATGCGTCATTCAAACGCGCCGGCAATCCAACTTGACAAGGGAAAGCGAAAACGCGACGAAAGTGAAGAGGAAGAACGGGAAAACGGCGAACGTACTGCCAAGCGTCCAAATGTCGTATATCCCGGCCTCCAGAGGCAAATAACCGACGCTGTCAAAATTGTCTCCGACACTCTCAGCGCCAACGCTCCAACCGACGGTTCGCTTGACCCGTCCGTTATTTCCTCCATCCAATTACACCTACACCAGCTGTTCCTCTTTTCTATGACATCATCTGCGGGAGGCGGTCCGGAGATGAATGCGCTGCAAGAGATTGGCGGATTGATTCAGGTCCTCGGCGTTCTCAGTGGTATTCAGATTGGCCCTACAGCAGCCCCCTCAAACCACGCCATCCAGCAAGCTCCGGGCTCCGGGCCCCATCCTTCCCACCCCTGGCAGCCTCCCTCAGGCACCCATCGCCAACCGTCCGCTCCGTTCCCTGATATTGGCACTGCCGTCTACCCCTGTCTCGTCCCCGGTTGCCGCAAAATATTTGCAAGGCTTTACAGCCTGCGAGCGCATCAGCGCATCCATGCCGTACACCGTCCATTCCGCTGTCTGGTCTGTCCTGCCTCTTTTGCACGCAATCATGACCTCAAACGTCATGCCAAACTCCACGAAAAGAAAGCTTGGCAATGTGCCGGTTGCGACAAGATGTTTTCCCGTCGCGACGCAATCAAGCGACATAAAAATAGCAGCGCGGCGCGCGGGGGAAAAGGCGAAAGCTGCATCAACGCGGGTATCAAGGAGGTCATGTTAGATAAGGACGGGGACGAGGATCCGGTGCGGGAGGGCCGGCGTACGAGGATGTGGGCGGACATGGCCGCTGGCGGTGCGACGACGACATACCATGGCCACGGCACTGACGGGCCCATGGAGGAAGGAGAAGTGCAGGTGGCTGTCATCCAACAGATGCAGTTCGCCGTGCTCAGCCTCCATGCAACGTTGCAGGGACACGTGTCGTCCGCGCTTGGGACTGACCATGCGGCACCACCGTTGCAACTCGACCCGACTGGCGGGCAAGCGACGTTGGCCAGCGTCATTGCGCGCGCACAAATGCAGAATTTGGCGTCCCCATCGCTGGCGCACGGTGCGGGCTCTGCCGGAGATAGTGGACATGCCGTTCAACCTGAAGGGTCCCTTGGGTATCCTCGCGACAAGCAGCCTGTGTCGATGGATGCCGCACGCGCCATGGACAACGGAGGGCAACCCGAGGGCGCGGTTCCCGCAGCCCAGTTATCGCTGTACGGGTTGTCCGAAGAGCAGACACGATTGCTCGAGCAAGCGATCGCCAACGCCGCGTCAGCTGCGCATGCACAAGCCGAAGCCGAAGCCGCCCTCGAAGAAGAAGACGACGAAGAGGAAGAGGACGAAGACGTTGTGGACCGAGATGAATGATACAGTTTGTTTCAGCCGTCGCTCGGGCTCCCCTGGGCGATGATGCATATGCTTATCTATTTTTTTTTCGCGCGTCGTATCGACGCCTGGTGGCATAAATAACGTATGTATCAATTTTTGGTGTTCGCCTTGTACATGCCCGATACGCCCGCGTCGAGCCAAAAGCATGTTGTACAGTGAATGATTGTGGTATCGCTGAAGCCAAATGTCCGATATATACATGAATGGATACGAAACTAGCAGCATGACGATCAGCGATCAACACCGAAGCAAGAGAGCGCACGAACAGGGGGAGGGGGGGGGAATAGTGTGTGGGGGGAGTTGCTACATGCGATGGACAAACGAAAAGAAAAGAAAAACGAAAAAGAGCGACGGCGAGGGCGAGGGCGAGGGCAAGGGTAAAGATAAAAGATAAAGCTACATTTTGCTGCCTGAATCGTGCGAGCCACGTCTTGGATGTGGTTGTCTCGGCACCACGTACTGTTCTCTCCGTTTTGCTTCTGCTTGCCGCCAGACTTCTTGGTTCTGGGGCGATTCACGTTGCCATGCCTCTGCGATCGCTTGGGTGGGTGTGACGACGGACTCGTGGAACCGATGTGCTCTGTCCCCGTCTGGTTTGGTGCGGGGCACGTTGGACGTCATCGCATACTAGAAAGCAAAGAGGGGGGGAGGGAAGGGGAAGGGGGGAGAACATACTCATGATCAGATTTATCTGAACGCGACGACAACCGAAAAGTAGAGCGAAGAAAATGGGGCTTACGGCAGCGCAAGGTTCATGCAGTGTTGGGATATAGGATATATCTATCGCAAGGGACCGAGGGACGGGTTTTTTTTTCGCTTTTATACAAGGTTTAGAGCGAGGAGTTAATCTCGTGCTTGCCCTTTTTTTCTTACATTTTTAAACACCCGGTCCCCCAGGAGAAAAGGGCATTTCGACCGGGTCTTCGACAGTGAAAGCCACCATTGTGTTTGCGTGCCTATTAAGGAAAGTTGAAAGATACGGGAAAAGAAAAATCGGTCAGAATAAGTATCCGCCTTCTGCGCTGGAACTTGGGGTCCCCTGCGACAGGGAGCCCTTGCAACCTTCGCGATGGGATCCAGAAATGGACAGCGAACAAACGAATTGCCATAAAAGGTAGTTTCAAGGGAGGTCGGGGAACGTAACCTTTTCATGCAATTGGGTGACGCCATTAAATTCCAGATTGCAAGCGAATTATAAATTATAAAGGCTTCGAGACAACATCATATGTTCCGCTTTCGAGACGACGCGCTTGTGTCCGTCTCATACCCGCCGGAAAGGGGGTTTTTTCATGAAAAGGACTTGTTGGGGTATCCCCGCGCACCGCCCCCAAAGTTGAGTCAGTGCGTATATGGGTGAACGGATGAAACCACGGGTGTGGTAACGAATGGTCGGATAAACTTGCGGAGAGGCACGGGCGAGGACAGTCTGGTTCCGTCCAAGGTAGCATTCAGGATGCCATACATTGCTAAGCCGAGGCCACGAGGTGCGTCGTATGGCGCCTGAACACGAGTCATTTGAAGATATGTCGAAGATCCGTTGGCCTTCAAAGGATCCAAGAGGAAGAGAAGCCTTTTGTGTTGTGTCTCAGGGCATTGTTCCCTCCTTATGGCAAGGACAATGTTCATGTTTAGGACTCTGTCTCGGATAAGAAAGCAGAAAGGAACTTACTTCACCGCATAAGTTTGCATTTCTCGTACATTCTGACAGGACGCGGCATATGGAGAATGTAGGATTCGGATACGACATTCAAAAAAATTCTGAAGAACCAGAAGATCCGGCGGCGGGAAAATCGGGCTAGTTCGGGAAGATCCTGTCCAATGGGAGCACAGAAAACGTTTGTCAATGTCATGGAGCAGAAGCAAGTCGAGTTTGTGGATCCGCTGAGTCAAACGACGGCTGGAGGGGTAAGACAGAAAGAAACCTGAGTCACGAGGTTTGCACGAGGTTACTCCCTCCCCGACACTCTATCACGGTACACTACAATGGCCCATTTCTCCGACAAAGTGCTACCGTGGTTGATCACAACCAAATATAACTGACCCGCTGACTACACACTACGGTGCCCGTGAGTGTACTTGGCAACATGGGGTCAAGTTTTTAAATACTTACATCGATATAATCCCCATGGCCATATGGCGTGGCTGGGCAGGTGCGCAGTATATCCATCTCGTCGCAACGGCGCACTCTAATCTTCTCGCATTCCGGCCCATACGCCACTTCTCGAACAAGATGGACCAAAAGTGAGTGTCAGGTCGTATCTCGAAGAAAACATTGTTCGGTGCACCGTTGACAACATGAAGCTTCGTGAATTTCATGGGCGGATCCCCGCTCAACCGGCTCTCATGGTTACGACCCTCACACGCGTTTCTCAACGCCCTCGTCGCCTCTCCAGCGACGCGATGGATCTTGTTTAAGAGCGGCATGCCGTTGCTTGCGACGAATCCGACCACGGAGAAACGGACCTTGGCGCTATTGACGACGCTCGACGTCAAACCCCTGCTCGGACCCGATCCATACTTTGGGCATGGCGAGCATCCTGGAGAGTTGGCCACGGAGGAGGCACGCGTGCTCGAGGCTGCGAGGCTCCACGGCCCGCGCGCCGTCTTTCTGGGTCTCGAAGAGCCCGATCCGACATCGGCGTTCGCGCTTCCCTCATCCGACCTCAAGGAGCCCGGGGCGGCCGTCGACAATATCGACGGCACCCCGTACTTTTCTCTCGATGTTGCTGATGTCGAGGAGGACAGCGTCAAGGACGTGCTCGAGCACGCGGGGCGCGCCATGTCGGACGTCACGCTGGCGTTCACCGATCCGAGAGCGGCGATGGGCGCCTTGGACGTGTTCTCTGCCGCCGTGTTCGCTGGCGCTCGGAGCATGGTCGACTGGAACGCCAGGAACAAGGCATGCCTTGTCTTGGATGCTTGTTGTCCGTCGTCTTAACTGACTTTCTTTTTGTTTGCCTTGTAGTTTTGTCCCGCGTGTGGTTCACCGTCTTATTCAATGTGGGCGGGCTGGAAGCTGTCATGTACCACCCTTTTACCGTGGGCCGATAACACGGGCAAGGAGCCTTGCCCATCAGGGTTGGTCCGAGTCCAATTCATGGAAATACAACTCTGACCGAGCTGGGAAGACAAGGATTGCAAAACTTTTGCCACCCGAGAACAGATCCGGTTGTGATCATGCTGGTCTTGAACGAAACAGGAGACAAGGTCATCCTTGGCAGAAACGTATGTGGTTCCTTTTTCCAAACCTCACGTTGGCAAAATGAAATAGAAATAAACATGTTACAGAAACGGTTCCCGCCCAAGTTTTACTCCGCCCTAGCGGGTTTCGTAGAGCCCGGGGAATCGTACGAAGACACGGTGCGACGAGAGATGTGGGAAGAAGCGGGTGTCAAAGTGTGGAACATCCGGTACCACTCTGGGCAACCATGGGTAAGCCTCATGTCGCATTTTTGGGATTCTCTTGACCGACGCTCTCTATTACATCGCGCGCATCGTTTTGAAAGCCGTTCCCTGCCAACCTTATGTTGGGTTTCTACGCCACGGCAGACGATTTGAAGCCGATCCGCACAGATCTAGACAACGAATTAGATGGTAGTCCACGTCTGATATGGTACAAGGGGTTTCATCGTTGATACGCATTTGCTCTTTCTAGATGCCCAGTGGTATACTCGCGAAGAAGTGCGGACTGCCCTTTATGCAGATACAGGAAAGGACAAAATCGCTTCAGCTTGGACGGAAGACAATCCCAAGGCCCAATCGGGAAGTGATAACGTTGCCAAGGCAGAACCACTCTTCAAGGTGCCTCCGACTACGGCGATCGCGGGTGTGCTGATTAAGCACTGGGTAGAAGGCAAGATAGAAGCAGGAAATGCTGTCAAAGGATATTTATAGATGGCGCGGAATGTCATTGATTGTACTGAGTATGCTGAGAGCTGACAAACACAATGGATGTGTATGGTCCATGATGTTACAACATTTTTAATTTACACTTCAGCGGGGAACAATACTGTCGAACATGGGAACGAGGTCAGTTGACTAACTCGGCTGGGTTACATCCACTGACCTGTGGAGGATGAATGTGTTTTATGTTACATTGATGCCCGTTGTTGATCCATGTTGCGAAGCACACCATCACCATCCCGCCACAAACATTCTCCTTGCCAGAGCACATAGTCTGCCATGTTGTTGTTGGTGATATAGTCCACGCAATCCTTGTCGGATGCTCCGGGTTGAATCCAGATAGCAGGGATGCCTTTGGCCTTAGCCTGCTCCAACAACTTGATGGTGACCTGTGCAGAGCGAGAAGCACCACGCCGATAAGAGTCGCGAGACACACACACCTTGGCAGGGGTAATGATGCTCAACGCAGTCTCCGCTGGCGCAAAGAGTTCATCAATCGACTTGACCGTCTTGCGCCCCTCTAGCTCGCCGTTAGTCTGGGGAAACGGAAATGAACAAAGGTGCCTGAACCATTGTTATATAACAATATTCAACTGACCGGATGCACGGGCGTCACGTCCTTGTCCCTTGCGATATACCATTGCAGGATCTGGAAAGTGCATCGAGTCACCTTTCATGAGTCCGTTGCTAAATAACTTGCCTTTGTGCCCCATTTCGAGGGATCTGTCGATGCACCGACAACAGCATACTTTTTGTGCGTCAAGAAAAACCTTTGTTTTGCGGCCGAGGTTGCCATCGTCACGTACGTGGACAGAGATGATCAAGATGGTTCACATCAGCTGGATGACCGAGACCCCTGTTCATGTGAAAAGCTACAAAAGGAAAGATGAAACGAGATGCCGCTGACGTGGCCGGCCACGTCACCCAATGCGGTAGAGTCACGTGCCACTGCGCACGGACCATCCCAAAAATCTATATAATCCGTGACTCGACAAGATGATACCCTTAGAACATACTCAGCTAGGATCTATTTTATAGAAACTAACTCGAGTCTCGCATGTTTACACATGCCACATCCTTCAAATCCATTCGATGACATCCGCGCTCGCTCGTTCGACAGAGAACATGGTCTCCCACTCTGGTGGGGATCTCGAGGACGTTTGGTTCTGTGCCTCGCTGGGCTGCTTGCAGCTCGGTGAGCCGGAGCCAGCGAGTTGAGCGTTTGTCTGATGGATTTTTCCTTTTATTTTTTATGCAATAAATGTAGTTTTACTTCTGGAATGTTTTATGTGATCAAGTGAATTTGGTGGCAACCTCCATCAACTAATTTGCCATGTGGTGACTGCATTCCTTCCCTCATGTTCCCCGATGCTGCTCGTCTTGCTGCTTTCTTCGGTGTCCCAAACACCACAATCCGCCAAATATCCTTTGGAATTTTGATTTGGTTCACGCTCTCCATTTCAGCGACCTCCATAGTGCACTATTATTCAGAACGCAAAAGACAGGGCAGACTAGAGAGACAGACCTCGTTCCGACCTATCGAGCTAAGGAGCGATGAAATAGTGCGGGGAGTGACAGGCCTCATCGGTATGTCTCGTGAAATGTAACTAGAACGACGCAAACAACCGCTCAATGGGCCAGGAAACACACCGTTGGTGAGGATCAACTCGTTGAGCGACGCGCTTGGGGTGGAGATTCTGGGCAAGGCTGAGGTGGGTCTCTCCGTGTTTACGAATTCAAAAATCACGACTGTGGTTGCCTAGTTTCTGAATCCGGGAGGCAGTGTCAAGGACCGGGTTGCCTTGCGCAGTGAGCCTTTTTTTTCCTGCATATATGCCATCTGTGAGAATAAGAAACCGACGCGTCGATGAGCAGTGATCGAAGACGCCGAGCGACAAGGATTGCTGCACCCACACACTGGATCACGCATCTTCGAAGGCACCGTTGGGTCCACCGGGATCTCGATAGCGACGATAGCGAAGGCCAGGTAACCTCGTTTGTCTTTCCCAGTGTTAACGTGAGCTGCTACTTCCTTGCCAGGGGTTATGACGCGAGTGAGTTGTCGTATCCATTCTCTGGCGTGGCTTTGCTCACCTCTCAAAGCCATCATCATGCCCGACGATGTCGCGGAAGAAAAAGTGAAAGTATTACAGGCACTCGGCGCACAAGTCCAGCGCGTCCGTCCGGCCAGCATCGTCGACAAGCGCCAAGTACGTCTTTCTCTTCCCCCGACACGCCCACGTCACTCATGTATTCTGGTGCCACGACCGCGCAGTACGTCGTATGTATGCACCATTTCCCCTTGCCAGCGCGTCCTCACGCGACGACTGTATTCAGAACATGGCACGACAAGCCGCCGTTCGGTTTGGCCGACCGAGCGTGCTCAACGGCGACGCAGAGAACACCGCCACGTTTAGCCACGAGATGATCACGGGTTCACCTTCGGTCGTCGTCTCTACCACGTCGTCGCACGTGCGTCCCGAGGGCACGCAGGACGATCCTCAGGACACGGAGCTCCTGACCAAACCCCGCGGGTTCTTTACCGACCAGTTTGAGGTGCGTCGTCCAGAATGACGACGACGACGACGACGAGGTTTCTGACCCTCGTCGATGACGCAGAACAGGAGCAATTTTGATGCACACTACGAAGGGACCGGGCCAGAGATATGGCGGCAAACGAACGGGAAGCTCGACGCGTTCGTCTCGGGCGCAGGTGTGTAGGCATGGAGGTCCCCGGTTGTGGCCAGCCTACTGAAACCGAATTGAAACGCAGGGACGGGCGGAACGATCGCGGGCACGGGCCGCTATCTCAAATCGATGGACGAGGCCATCCAAGTCGTCTTGGCCGATCCCGAGGGAAGTGGGCTCTACAACAAGGTACATCGCGCGCACAAAGCTTTCTCGATCAGCGGGCCCGTCTCACCCAGTCTCGGATGACAGGTCACGTTTGGCGTCTTGTACGACCGCAAAGAGGCAGAAGGCACCAAACGACGACATCAAGTCGACACGGTCGTCGAGGGCATGTACGTTCCCGTCGTCGCTCGTCCCTTTATCAGGCGCACGCCGTCGTTCAATGCATGCATGTCGACAGCGGGATCAATCGCATGACGAACAACATCGAGTTGGCGCTGCCCATCATCGATGATGCCTTTCGGTACGTACCGACCTTGCCCCCCCCTGCGCGCATCCCTAAAACGAGAACACGTTCCTATGTTTCAGGATAACGGACGCCGAGGCCGTGGCCATGTCGCGCTACCTCGTCCAACGCGACGGCCTGTTCCTCGGATCCAGCAGCGCTTGCAACCTGGTCGCGTGCGTCAAGTGGGTACGACAGACAGGGTGGAAGGAGGGCCAGACCGTCGTCACCGTCTTGTAAGGGCATCGTTTTGTGGATGTTATTCATGGCTGATGCGCGTTCGTAGGTGCGATCATGGCAATCGACATTATTCAAAGGTAATTGGCTCGACGTTAGTTTCGCTGCTGGGTCTTTGTACTGACGTGTGCTTGTCTGTGCTTGCACACATAGTTTTGGTGAGGGACCGCTCGTTCAAACGTTTGCTCGGGCTCTCTTGGTTCATGCACTCATTCTCCGTCCAGGAACGACGACTATCTTCAACGTGCCAATATTCCTATTGATCCAACGATCGTCGAGGACCTCATCGCTGGAAGACCTACAGGATTATCCTAATCCAGCACGGCGCAGGTGCGAAAAGGAAAGAAAGAGAGGGAAAGAGAAGAAAAAAGACAGCGTATGCAGATGTTTATGGTACAGATGCGTGCGGGATGAAAAAAAAAAGTGGACTAGATGGGAATTATGGATATGACTTGGGAGGGAGAAAAAAAAAGTATAGAAAATCAGAAGCGTTCGTCAGTGCTAGGGTTGGCTTGGGGGCCACGGCGCAGGAATGAGTGTCGGGGAGGTAAAGGACGGTTTCGGGTGCGACGCAGCACCGTTCTGGCTCGACGATTTAGAGGCTGCTTGGGGTATGGGTGGGTGCGCTTGAACGTGTTCCTTGGACGGTGACGCGCTGAGCGACCCGTGCGCTTGCCTGCAACAGCCGAGAGTCATCAGTCAACCAGCCGGAGCGACACCACAGCACCAACTCACGCAGGATCCGCAGGCGGCGCAACGGGCACCGGATCCGGCGTAATCTTGAGATACCCCGCTTGTACCAAAAAGTCCCAGACGCGACTCGTCTTGTTGACATCGATCTTGACGAGATCGCGCGCTTCCCGGCGACGGAGCTTGCCCCCCCGACGCGCATACTCTCGTACGAGCGTCTCCTTGATGATGAGATAGGGCTTGGGGAGGATGCGCAGCTGCGAGCACAGCGTTTGTTCGGCGGGGGTGAGTAAATGCAACGAAGGGCTGTTGGCCAGATTCAGCGGGGCCGCTAAAAAGGATGTGTCTGTCAGCCTGGACGGTGGGCGGGGAATGGGACGAAACATACGTGGTCGGCGCACAGCATTCGCTCCTGAGGCATTGGCGTTCACTTTGGGCGTTGATTCCCGCTCGTGGCTCTTCCGGCCCTCCGATTCGCCTGAAAGAAGATGGGGGCACCAAATCAACGATGCGCCAGGTAGTATCACAGAACCACACTTACGACCAGTGGCGCCTCGAAGTTGGTTTAGGCGCTCGGATGCGTAGTAATCCCGCGACAGGTTGGTCTTGACTTGGACCTAGAATGGATGTCAGACGCACATAAGACGACATGGAGGGAGGGCATGAACGTACGCGACGAATACCGTCCATCTCAAATTTGTCAATGTCGGCGGCGGTGGTGAGACCCATGCGACGGTAGTGCTGAAGTTCTTGTATGCGCTTCCGCAACATCGCCTCGTCTGATATGTGTGATAAGCAACGACTACAGTCGGAAAAACAACGAAATTTACACAAAACGTCGGCGGCGAAGACTTCATAATCCTCGGCGGTTTGGAGCCTCGCAAAGGGTCGGAGGCGCTGGACGATGTCCTTTTCTTCTTTCGCCCGCTTCTTCTCGGCGGCTTGCATCTTTAAGGCGTCACATCAGAAGGATTTTCAATACATATTAAGCTCAGACTGACCTTCTTGTATTCAAGGAGACCTCTTTCGAATATCACCGCTTTAGCCTCGTGGCGTTTTGCTACACGCTGATTGTACATTTCAATCATTATCAGCTTGAATGCCAGCGAATCTTCTGTCTCATAGGGAGGCGGCTGCATAGGTTCTTCGGCATTTGGATCCTCTTCTCCTGTAGTTTGTTGATCGCTTCCGGTGGGTTCCTCCGACTTGACTACCGAGTGCGGTCTCGACGTTTCGCCATTGACAGAACAATGACCATTGATGTAACCATTCGGTCCGCTTATTGGGGGTTGACTCATCGGTCTGTTTTCCTCGTTCAACTTGCGTTCTTCCAGCATCTGCACCCGGGCTTTGACATCAACGTCATTCTCGTCCTCGATGATCTGGTCTCCGCCGTAAGCATGGCATATACCAAACTCGAGGTCTTTGACCAATTCCTCCGCTTCGTTGTCAAGCTCGTGCTCAAACTCCAAGCGACCTGGAAGAAACGTCGCGATCTCGTGCACTCCCGGGGCTGACGTCGGAGCGACCTTTGGAGGGGGTGGTGCAGCATTATTCATCGCCGACATCCGTCTTCGTTTCCGTTGTTGGAACTCTTCGGGATCAACATCGAATTCAACGTCCATCTGCTACAATCAGAAACGTTTTGAACAGCCTGTGGTTGACTTTGGATTCGACAGCTTACTGGCAACGGCCAAGCAGGGGAATCGACGTAGATGGTGTTGTAATGTTCTTCCACTTCTTCCATTGTGCGAGTGCCAACGTGTTCTGCGATCATTTGCCAATTTCCGAAGCCAGCTTTCGATATGCCCTCGATCAAGAGTAGTTCCCTGGGCAACACGCGACATTCGATGAGAAGTTCGCGTGTTGACAGAACGACAAGACATACTCATCAGCGCCCCAATCCTCTGAAAAGATGGGATACGAATGTAACACCTGAGGGACACTGTTAGACGAAACAATGCATAGACGCGCAGACTTACGATGACACGGTATGCGTGACCACGCTTGTGCTTTGCGAATTCCTTTCCAGAACAAAAACACGCAGGACAAACGTCGACTCCATCGCCCGGTTCACACACGGGGTCGGCGCATTTTATTCGGACGGAATGAGTCAGGTCGCACATGCATGAATCGCACTGAATCTGTAAGCCAGGTTCATTGACAGCTAAGATTACGCAAGAGACCCCGTGAGAAACGCAGTTGGAGAGGGAAACAGGAGCGGGATCAAAAAAAAGCACTCACTTTGTATTTCATCGGGTTGGTGCTCACGTTTCCGATGTGAGACGGTCATGACCAGTGAGGGAGAAATCGCACGTCCAGTTGGTCACGAAACGATTGCCGTTGGTGGGGGGTAGAGCCGGAAGAGGGTAAGTGTTTTGCGATGTCTATATTCAACAACGTAAGTCAGAGAAACGACACGAAAAACAGGTCGGGACTCACTGGATGCTCCACCTCGCTACTGCCGCTACGCACAACGCGTGCTCCGGTGAGCGAGTAAACGACTTCTAGCAGGATGTGATGTGAGCGCCGGATGGATGTTGTGTCCTATCAAGACTAGCTGTTGGTAGCACGAGCTGGTCTTCGACGTTTTGAGATCTGAAGTTGTTCGACGTTCAGTGCGTTGCCGTCGTTGACGATGGTGAAGGGACTATTTGCACTTGTTTTGACCCGCACAACCCGATTGGGAGCATTACCGAACGTAGCCAAACTCAGGAGTAAAGGTTCGTCAGGTTGAATTCCGAACGTGAAACCAATAGCTTAGCTTGTCCTTGACAGCCAAAAGGTCTGTGTTACAATCCCAGCGCAAACCGCAGGACGACATCTCTGCCGTCGGTATATAGACGGTGTGACCGTTTCTAGTTTTGCCGATAATCAAATTTCCATGAATCACGCCAGCACGAATCCACTGTAATGATGTACATGCAAGATGCGACAAGTCTACTATGCCGACTCTCTGACCGAGAGAGGGTAAATTTGCCAACAAACGTGAATTATGGAGGTCATACGTAACCATTGAAGGCATAACTCTTAGTTCTTATTTGACACAACTACGATGACCTCAGACTGAACCAGCCATTCCACGATCAGACAGAAGGGGACTTCATCATAAACAATCAAATGCCAGACTAGGGCTATTGTCCTGTAATCTCGCAAGTCAGACAACCGCGCGTTAGTACTGCCGAGATGCGTAGTTGGACTCACAAGGACTAAATATCGGCAACACTTGACAGTACAATTGTCACCTTGCTCGCGGTGTTTACGGCAATTTACTCCCGTATAGAACTCGACACCTCTCTGGTGACACAGGTGAACACGGATCAACTGCAAAAGACGTCACAACCTACTGCTAATGGCATGTATTTATCGCAGCATACCGGCGTGCAAGTATCGCTGGTACCGCTGAGAGTGTCACCTACGGTAGCCGCAACAGTGCCTGTCACAACAAGCATTGCACTGGCGATGTAAGCACTGGCAGAGGTAAGACGCATAAACATGATGATCCAGAGGACTTGCAGAGTCTGCAGAGGTGAAGGTCCAACTGTAGGTCATTTTATGAGTTTGGGGCTTGTTCACGGATTGTAGCATAGGTTAGATGACTCGTTGTCGAATGGAAGATCACATGAAGAAACCTGACAGCTTGCAAGGACGCTGCAAATACGGCGTCAGAGTTTACATTAGCGGAGAAAATGCGGCACGGACCTACTTAGGAGGTTATTCTCTAGTTTGTTAGCGGACAGACTGATACCAAATATTCCAATTTCGTTCATGCGGTGGCGACGCGGTGTCTTGCAAGTGGGCGATACCATCGAAATAAAGGTATTTCTGTTGCCATTTCTCGTCCGAAGTTATGCCACCACATCTTTGTGCGTGCACGTCTGTGACTACATCTAGTCCATATTACGTGTTACCGATAGTGCCACATGTCTCCTCACAGGGCATACTTTACGAGGGCTATTTAGTACCCAAAGGTACGCGACTGATACCAAACGTCTGGTTCGTGGCATATTTGAATATGACGTCTTACAAACACCTGTTATAGGTTTATACTATCCGACCCCGAAACCTATCTCGACCCAGAACGATTCAATCCCGAGAGGTTCCTTGGGGAACACCAACAACCCGACCCGCGAGAAGCCTGTTTTGGATGGGGAAGATGACTATGTCCGGGTGCGCGCATGGCTGAGTGCGTGATATTCATAACTGTCGTGACGGTGGTCGCAACGTTGAGCGTATCAGGACATGTCGAGAACGGCGTGGAATGTGTACAGAGGTATGAATTCGACGAGGGTGTGATTCAGTGAGGTTTTTTGTGTTGTCCTGCTGACTACGTGTTTTTTTACCGACGACTAATTCCATAGTTACACCAAACCGTTCAAGTGTAAGATCACCGCAATCTAAGGGGGTGGAAGATCTCCTTTTGGTTTGACATCGGGGCGGAGTCACTTCTTTTTGGCTATTATTTTTCGCTTGTCATCGAGTGGTAAGATAGACGACACTCAGGACCGCCGCCTATAGGAATGTCCTAGATTCCCGTATGTACTTCGCATCAAAGATCCGTATTGGCCTGAAAACATGCAAGAAGAAAGGGAGATCGACACGATCCAAGTGACCCCGGAGATGATCAAAAACTGGATGAAGCTAATAAGGAAGGAGGGAGCGGTCAGCGAACGACCGCGAAGGTTATGTTGGACGAGGCATGCGGAGGCTTGCCTTGCCCCCGTTACGCCGCCAAAACATCTGAGTCCAAAAATATAGTTAACTCACAATTGGGGCAAGGGTAAGTATCGCTAAAATGGTTATACTTTGATCCTCGAAACTAAGCTGATCATCTGGGGATCCGTTGCTGGTGTCTTACCAAGGAATCGTATAAGCTGGAAAACAGTGCCGCCACCGCCACCACATACGTACGATGTCCAAATTTTGCTTTCTGGGGAAAGCAGATCCGTTCACATTCAGGTTTGGGTGTAATTGACCGTCGATGCCGGGCGATAGCATCAGCCTGAGAGTACTCGCATCTTAATTGCAAATGAGCCCTGCCTTGATCCCAATCCAAACCTAACACGTCCTGTTGCCCGCCTCCCATGGCCCCCTCGACAGCCTCCGCGAACCCCCTCAAAAGTCCCGTATCCTCGTCGAGCACCACTCTAACGTCGACGTTTTTGAGGAAATAACCGTCAACGCCAAGGGTGTTGGAGATCCAGACCTACGTTACTGTAGATAACCATTTACCATTGTTTTGCTACATTTCCTTTTACGGACATCGCGTATACTCGACGCG
>JBBPMK010000512.1:0-15102 GCA_038090295.1 Boletus semigastroideus | reverse complement strand
CCTCTTGCTCTTCTGCTTCTTCTTCCTCTTCCTCGCCTGCCAGATATCGATATTTGTGCCGACGCGGATCGTGACCAAAATGATGCCCCACGTCCTTTAGCTCCTCCAAATGATCCGCGATCTGCGCATCCATCATGTCCGAATTGATCTTGTAATGTTGTCGCCACGAATTATACGTGTGACGTCTCACCCAGGCCCACTCCTCGTCGTCTGTTTCGCCCTAGACGCACAAGGTAAAAAAACACACGCAGGGGTGCATGAAACGCGTCAGGCACAACCTAACCGACACGCACGCCGTGTGCAGACAGACGTACCAACCGCACCAAGTCCTTGTACGCATTATGCGCCATCCGCCCATCCCGCGTCGGAAACCGCGTCGCGAGATACCGCGCCAACTGATCCCGATCGTCTTCCGTAAACGCCGTGCGTCTGTATGTACGCATGGCATGGCATGGCATGACACGGTCAGCATCAGCATGCACGACATGCCTCTCCAAACAACGAACGGTGCAACTCACACACGCCCCGTGTCCCGCGCTCGACCGGGCATACTCTGCTTTACAGGCCCGGCGTGGTTATACGTCCCGTTCCTCACACATGCTTGCACGAACCCGCGCGGCTCGACGTAGATCGCGAGCCGGTAGTGCTCGGTGGAGGAATAGTACCGTCGGCGGATGAACTCGAGGTCGTGCTGTTCGTCGACGAGGAGGACGTTGGTGTCCCGTTCGTCGAGGATGATTTTGCCGCCGTGACGCTGTATGTGTGTGGTCGTCGGTGTGTACGCGTGATGAGGAGAGGGGGACGACTACCTCGACGTCTTGGGTGATGCGTCGTCGGCCTTGGGTCACGCTGGGATGAAAACAGAACTTGACTGGCACACCGTCTTTGATGAACAACGCGCCTTCATCGTTGTTGTCGCGTTCGACGCTGGGCGGTCTCTTCGCCATTGTCGTAAAACGGCAAAACGAGAACAAGCAAGAAGATAACAAACAAACGGAGGCTGAATTTTCAAACCCCGAATTATGGTTAGGGTTTACAGTGATCTCATGACAAACCCTACACGTTCTCATCCCCGCCCTCGTCGCCCAACTCCTCTTTCCCCATCAACTCGCCCTCGGTATAGTAACTCGGGACGCTCGCAGCCAGACTCTCCATGTACCAATAGCACTCTCTTGGGTGCTTCGTGTCTCGCTCTTGCTTTGGGACCATCTGCACCCACGTCCCGCAGAGGCCCATTCCGACTACCAACTGGCCAGCCGTGTCGCCGTCGACCAAGAACGTCACGTCTTCTTGGAATGGGTCCCACTTGTCCTCTTCCTTCACCATCACCGGGCATGGAAACTCGGCCGTCTCCTCCTCGGCACTCTCCACCCACGGACTCATCACCACCCTATAAAACCTGTCTGTCAATGTCAACAACGCCTCGGTTTTATCCACTCGCTCTCCAGGTGCAATCACCTCCCGAATTCGTCGTGTCGAAATCTCGACCACGCCCGTCGTCATCACGAGCGGAAACACGGTCGGGCCGAGCAGGGGCATCAACCAAGGCACCGATACGTCCGTCCAGGACGCCGTCGTATAGTCTTCTGCGAGGACAGCCGCTGTCCAGGGGTCTCCAGCGACAGGTATCGTGGTGACAGGCACGGCGTGGTCCGTATCAAGGTTGTCCTCCATGACTTGCCGCGCTGTAATGGAATCCAAGACGATGTCAGACGGGACAATTTCAATGTCGTGTTCTTTGAGCTCTGTCTCGAAAGCAGAGCTGGTATCGCTTTGAGAAGAGGTAGGGGCGTTGTCGCCGCCTTCGGGAGGTACAAGGGTGGTTGAGATATGGATGGTCATGCTACCCTTGGTTCCCCAACATTCCTTGCAAGCAATGTCAAACTGACCGGGTAGGATCTGCCCGAGTTTTGCTGTGAGTGGTAATTCATTTCTGGCTGCTGCAGCGACGGCGAGAGCGCGCTTCAGATTGTCGAGATGGTCTTTTGAACCTGCAAACACTTCGTTTCGAAGCATGAAGCGTAGAAAAAAGTGGATTATGGTTGGCGCGATGACCAAGTTTTTCTCTGTCCTGTCGTTTGGTCAGAAGATGAATCGTGTCAAGGAAGTACGCCAACCAGATCAAGCCCGTGTCGCGCATATAGGACGACAGAAACACCTTGACAGACTTTTCCATGTCGTCGAGGAAAGCATGGAGTCGTTGCGCCTCTACGGTCGAGCTGTCCAGAGTAGGTTCGAGTTGTTTTCCGGGAAGAGCTCTTTGTTCGAGATGATCCTGTACGATGGCAACCTTGGTTTGTTTTGCTCTCGGGACGTCTTCCTCTTCATCGGACACTTCTTCCGCATTATTGTTCGGACCGTCGACTTGGCCCTTTTGTCTTGATTTGACTCTTTTGTATACGGGAATACTGGATATCAGACCGATGTAGAGACGGAACTGTAGACGAGGTCGACCGCGCGTTCGAACGTAACGACGGCACATACCTGGTCCCACATGTACCTCACGCCGAGTGCAATCTCTGGCCAAGTTCGCCCGACTCTGAAATCGTCCGCGGCGAGACAGAGGCGGTCCTCGAGGCTCGTCCCACTGCGCGCGTCAAACTCGTGCTAACTGGGGGGAACGATCTTACCTCAACAGCGCGCTCATCCCGCGGGCTACCTCGTCTGCCTCCCACTCCTCCCACCATGGGATCAGCCTCCCCTCTGCGTCGGTCGCGTGTCCCGCGTTGCGCCTCTTTTTCTTGGCTTTGCGTTGCTGCGCCACTTCTTCCTCGTTGAGGACCTTGATCGTCGGTATTCCCGCCCACGCGTCAACCTCGATCGACTCGCCCGATGAGTCGGTGACGCGTTTGTACCCCTCCGCCCTGAACGCGCTAAACGGCACGATCACGACGCCGTCCGGTGGGCTCGGGAACGGCGGGAACTTGTACGCGCGTTCGACTTCCTCCATGGTTCCTACTCGTCTAGTACTGCACTACCAAGTAAGTCGTGGTACGAAAGTGAAACCTCTCCCCACAGCTGACGTAATATCCCCCTTTGATGACATCCCGACTCGTCCTCTCCAAAAAAGACCCCCGGAAGTCCGACTTTCGTCTCGTCCCCTTCGACGCCGTCGCCACCACCTACGCCTCCGACACGATCTACTACCCCTACACCGGCCGCACCGGCCGCAGAGCCACCACCACCATCACCCGCACCGACCCTGCTGCCGCCAGCGACCGCCTCCAAGTCGGCGTGATCGAGTGGCCGATGGACGCGATGGCGAGCGCACAGCTCGTCGTGGGCACGCGTAACGTGCGCATGTCCAAGACCTCGACGTACACAGCGCAAGTGCTCCACTCCGCCTTTGGCCATCCTTTTTATGTTTATTTTGGCGCGTTTCATCGCACGGCTCACTCACGCGCGCTTGTTGGGACACACACAGATCAGAGCGGTTCACGGCGGCGGACGGGTTCGTGTATGAGTGGCAGATTCACGATGCGAGGCCTCAGGTGCGCCCGTGTGTCCTCGTTGTCGTCGTCGTCATACGTAGCCCCTCCAACGCAGCTTGTCCCGCTGCGGACAGACGCCCGCGCTAACGCCTCCTACGTCGCCACGTTCGTCCAATCCCAGTCCGGTTTCTGTTTCTGGCGTAAACACACGTCCTCGCTCTTCATACCCCCAGAAGGATACCACATTCTCGACGACATTGTCGTCACTTTCATCTATTTCGAGTGTAAATGGCGCGACAAGGAGGGCGACAAGGCACGCGCGAGCCTGGTATCAGGCAACCTCGTCTAGTGTAATAATTCCCTATATACCGTATAAACGATGCTGGACAATATACTACGTATACATCGTACTTGATTAGTGTGTCTTGCCAGACCGCCACAGCGCCGCGATATCCCTCCGAAAATGTTCCTTGCCCAGCCTTTTTTCCAGCTCGTGTGCGTGCTGCACGCTCTCCACCACCTCGATGACGTTGCCAGGTACCTCCCATTGAATGACCTCGTGTTCGTCCCTGCCTTGGCCCTCCACCTGCGAAAACTCGTGATGCATCTCCTCCTCACCTCGATCCCGCAACTCTTCCTCCACCTCGCGTCCCTCCGCCTCCTCCTCATCTCCATCAAAACTCGCAGACTCGGATTGCCGCTTCCACATCGCAGCCCGGCTCGTCTCCGGCGGCTCATACTCGGACCCATCCTCCTCCGACGTCGCCACTACCACCCGCCGCACCTCCCGCCCTCGCTCACGATGCCCATAGTTCTTCCTCCGCCCCCGCACACGCCGCTTGATCTCTTGTTCCCCAATCCCTTCTGCAGCCTCCCGCATCACCTTGAGCACCTCGTCCGCTTCCCTCAGATTGCCAACACGCTTGTACACAGCCTCCACCACGCTCAGCGCGAGCCCGTGGTTGGCGGACATGTGGCCGAGGATCGACGCCAGCCCGTGCGACGATGTCAGCGGCACGTCGGGCGGGTGCGGCGTCAACAGCGCAGAGGACGTCCCGTTCGTTTGCGGCGCAGACACAGCACCGTTCGCAGGCCGTGCAGGCGAGGGCGTCAGCATGCGCCGCGGCGTAGACGTGCCGTGCGGCCACAGAACGGAAGCCACAGTCCCCTTGTCAGGCTCGCCAAACACACACGGCATCGCGGGCAGTGACCGTCGCTGTGAACGCGCAGGCACAGCCACATCTGTAGATGAGTGTGTGTGCGCAGACGTCGACGAGCGGGAAAGCGACACGAGATCGACGCTTGGCACCGCGCCCTTATTACGTTCACGTGGGCCTTCTTGTCCATTCATGCTTTGGCGTCGGATTCGGATCAGTGCTGGGTGACGTGCTGCTTTGCCCTGTGACGGCGATCGTTGAGGCACCCCAGCTGGAAGCTCAGGCCGGAAAGGTGACCGCGTCGACGCTCGCGGTGCAGAGAACACTTTGGAAAATGGTTTTGGGATTTGTCCAGAGAACGGATCGGCTGCTGGTGCAGTCGTGACGATCCGTTTGACCGGCGAGGCGCCACTCCGAATTGTTGTAGGCAGCCGGCTGAATGCGTGATGTGGGCCAGCTTCGACGGTTGGTCCATTCGTGGACTTAGGTTTGGTACGAACGGGAGGCCATTGTGCCTTGTCCTCCGCCTCTTTCCCTTCTTGTTCGCCCCCATCTTTCTCTTCTTGCGGAAACGCACGCGGTACACGTCCCTCTCGATCAACCATGACTTGTCCATGGAGTGAGTCCACGACGCGCGGCGGTGCACGTGGGGGAGTAGTAGTGGGCGGAGGTGGTCGAGTGGGAGACGAGGGAGTACCATTGATAGCTGCATCCAGCTCATGATCCGAGGCAAACGGGTCCGACGGCGAGCCGAGTCGCACTTTGGATCGCTTCACATGACGGGGTGTTGAGGACTCAGGGGGTGGAGTTTGTCGATTCGGAGATGTGGACGGATTTTCGACCGTGTCGGTCCGTGTTTGGGACATAGAGTTGATGGTGTGCTGCTCGGTCGCGCTCTTGGCGTCCGCAATAGTGCGGGACGGAGAACAATCAGGGGTGATTGGATGCGCGGATTTGCGCACAGAATTCGGACGGGATGATGTTGCTTTGGATGGGAGAGGTTGCTCAGCTATCGATGTCGACGAGCCCGCGACTTCGGGTTGCGTCTCTGCAGGCATCTCGCTAAACAGCATCACACACTCAGTCCGACGCCATCTCCTCACTTGCGACGTGGACGTACCTCTTCGAGGGAACCTCCTCTTCTTCTTCCTTCTGGACACGCTTGACTCGTTTTGCGCTCCGTCTGGGCGCTTCGTTCGGCGAAAGCTCCGCAGCCTGTTTGCGCTTCTCCACCGGCTGTATATTGTGCTTCTTTTGATACCTTAAAATACACGCGTTGAAATGGTCCGTGTGTTTGACGTAGCGTTCGCGCCAGGATTGCCATGGATGATGTTTCGCCCACGGCCATTGTACTGGCTGAGCGTGGTTCAGCGTCCAAAGAGACAGAGACAGTGACAGTGATGTACGTCTGCGACCAACTGTTGGTAAAGCTTTTGTCCGCTCCGCCCTTCTTTACCGGGACAGTGCGTGGCGATGTATTTGCACAGATACGTGTCGTGATCATTAGTGAATTCGACGCGGATGCTGGGAGATGGGGTGAGCGACGCGTTGGGCAGGGAGGAGGAGGGACGTACGTCTTGGTGGTGGGTGGCATTAGACAAGTGTCAAACGCGCTTGGTCACGCTTCAGTCACGCAGAGTGACAGAGTCCACAGCAGGTCGAATACCACTTGAATTCGAAGTTAGCTTGCGCGGCGTTCCTACTAGTTCAACTTGAACTGCATGTTCCATTATCAACTTACCAAACTGAAGCACCGAGTCCAAACTTGAGAAAACCGTTGACCTCTTTGTTGGGTCCAGATGGCAGCGGGAACTAAGGTTTTCAGGTGCTTGAGCTATGTTCGGCTGACGGGTCTTGCATCTTGATTTTTTACAGTGGCAAAATAATGGACACCTCGGCTCTAAGCCGCGTCTTGGAACCACCGTCCAGCGGTCAGGTCCCGGCCATGATGTCTCGGCGTAAACGTGATCATGGCTTGTCGATAGACTTTCGACCGCTGCCAGTGGGTTCTTTCGAATCACATTTGGGAATGTTTCTCTAACCGGCCCGATAGGGTCACTCAGCACTGTAAATGCAGCAGAATCATCACCCTATCCACGACGATCCGAGGTGACATCCTTGCCAGCACGTTTGCATTTTTGTCGTACACGACGACCCAATTGGGGTGCGTGGTGTGATGGACTGCGGTGCAACGAGGCACTAGCGTAGCACGCAGTGCCAAATCTTCGGACAAGCGATGTAAGCGACCGGCGCTCATTGGTCTTGTGCCACCACCTCGTCGCTCTTCCTCCCCGCATCGTTCGTCCTCGTCCGTTTCAGCGTATCCGCCCGCCACACCCTGCCTCCATTCCTCATTCCTCATTCCCCATTCCGGCTCCTCGCAACTCACCACCTGGGGTCCAGGACATGCGAGCCCAACTGCGAGGAGTTCCACCCACCCTCGCAGCTCATGTCCGAGTCTCACCCGGCAAGTCGGGCTTCCGTTCTGGGCCGAGGAGCGCTCCGCGCTCTTGCCCATCCCTGACCCTCGCACTCTCCCGCGCGTACAGAGCGCCGTACAAAGATTCACATTTTACCCACGCTCATTTATTTCTTGATCCAACCATCATCCAGTCAATGTTCAGGTCGCAAAACAGAAGTGGTCACACCACCGATTTAGGGCTATCCACGGGATTGGCAGGGTTTCAGGGATCGACGCTTGTCACGTCGTCGTCATTTGTTGAAGGACGCCGGACTTGCTCGACTTTCAGCATGTCCAGCAACGAACTCGAGCACAAAATAATTGTCAAGACTTGGTGGAACGTACGCTCGTCTGGTGACCTCGTATTACAGCCCCTTGATCGTCCACCAACTTCCATATAACATGACGGAGATCCAGGGTGGTATGGTTTCTTTGCGTTGCTGGGGAATGCAAAATGCGACTCGCACATGCGGTCCCGAGTAACGCTGACGCGGTCTAACAGCGTACTGGAATGAATTGGCTATCAACGATCCGTGACCACGTGTGTGGTCACCGTAGATATCGGTCAAGCGCTCCAACCAGAAGACTGTTTGATAGCGCCGAGAATTAGCCGAGTCGCTGATGCGGCGGCCCAGGTTATATGCTTCTGATACCGTTGTGATATGGATTACAGAACATTCCATCACGGTTCATTTGAACGTGACCAAAACTGGACTTTCGGTTTATTCGGACAATTAATCTACCAGGAATTGGGTGCAAGGCGATAAGTTCCTCGTGCCATCGCCGCAGACCCAGCCACATTGCCGCTCAGTCTCCGGGTCTCACTTGATACATATTGTGTCTCGATCCTGTCCCAGATCGCCCAGATCGTTCAGATCCAGCTTTTCGGTAACTTTCTCCTTGTTTAGATGGCAGTGTTCCTTGTTCCCGCTTTGCCTATTTCGACGTACTCGCTCTTTCTCCGCGACTCTCAGGCGTATCAGCAGTCAAACGCTGGGTTTCAGACCCGCATTTACATGTCCCAATTTCCTCGAAGACACTTGTACAAAAGGACTACCAGCAGAATACATACCTAGGATTGCTCCTTGGACCATCGCCTCGCCTTTTCCACCACTTACGTGGCTTCATGTTGGCCGCGTTGGCCGCTACCCCTGGTGACGTCCTGTGGATTATCTGATTGATCTGCTCTGCCACCTATTGTAAGAAAAAGGTCAAATTTATTCTAGACTGGCGTCGTCTCCACCGAGTGGCCACTCCCTCAGATCTATGCTGTTAGCCGAGGGTCAAGGGCTTGCTCGATGAGTCGCCTGTTGGAAGACATTCATCTCGCGAGTCGCGATATGATCCAGGCCGGTGTCCGCTGCACGTATTCTCAGGGTTGTCTATGGAATGGATATGTTGCTGACTTGCTACAAATAGTGACAATGTCGTAACTCGGCTTTCTCCACGGACAACGTGCATCACTGGCCCGCCATCTATTGTCTTCTTGACAGGTGAACGTTGGGTCCTGGAATGAATTACAATGCACCACATGTCATCATGAACGGAACTCATTTTTAGGACTGGTCCGGGCATAAATGGCCGCACTACCAGCATGACTGATCATTTGTGGCGGGTAGGTCTCTCCCCAGAAAACATTGGAGTTTATTCCTTGGATGAAACCCTGATCCGGTGTGGAGTATCATCAACTTCGTTACTCCTGATCTGAGCCCAAGTTGGAGTTGTGGAGCCTCGAGATGCTTTATCACATCATGTTCACGTCCGCTGCCACCGCGTGAAAGTGTTCTCTAGTCATGGGAAGCCAAGGATGCGCAGGAGTGTAGACTGCTGCTGAAGCACACAACGGAGCCGAGGTGGACGCGTGCGTTGCAACCTGGGAAAGCGCGGGCTTCGACCAACGTTACATATGAGTTCTCAGTTGTCGGGTCTTAGATCAACGGATATTCGGTCCGCCGTGTCTGTTGGATCGTGGTGCTTCGAATGATCGTGAATGCTCCTCTAATGAACGCCCCTCGATCAGACCAGCTCTTTCAGATATTTCTCGTCCACTCCAGTCAATTGCAATGCTTTTTGCACGTTCGTGAACCTGGACCTTTCTTCCGTCATGGGTATCTTGTTTCGCGGACAGGAGTTCTAGACCTGAAGGCAACATCATATTGGCTCATCAAGCGGATATCTGATCCTTGCTGAACATAGTTTATCGGCCACCGACTCGGGTGTGATCCATTCTGCGTGGTCCAGTGCAAGAACTCACCGGCAGTGCGATACCGCCTTCTCGGTTCGAGATTGCATGCTTTTCTTGGCTGTGCTGGCAAGCTTGGTATGAAAATTCTGCGCTGATAAATACGATGCCATGAATTCATAATGTAGTCAGCTGACAAGAAATTTAGTGACATGTCGGCGATTGAAAGGGGCGCAGATGTCGGCAACCGCCAACGCAACATGCGGCGCCAAGTAACCTCTCGGCTCGGCCCGTCCGACCGATGATCGTACCCAACCTCGATCAACTCTGATACCACTTTGTATGCAAAAGAGATTTGACATGAGTAACATTTAGCAAACATCGTTCAGAAGTTGGTCACACTCTCTCTCTTTCTCTCTCCGAGCGATTCTCCAGCTTAAAGCCGCTCCAAAAATAAAAGCATCGCTTAAATAATAAAATCTGGCCAGGCCTCGACTCATATCGTGAGCATGGGTGTGGGCCGACATTGTTGCCGAGAGTCATTTGGTGGAATGGAATAACCGACTCAGACAGATGGGCTCGTTCAACGATCTTTGTCGAAAGAACCTAGAACGCCACGGCCAACGTTGCCTGAATTCGTTAAGGCATGCTTTGCATCTTGCTGTCATGCGCTGATATGAACTTTATCTTGTACGTTTCGGAATCAATCCCTGGTAGTACATCTCAAACGAGCTAGCGCCATCAAAGCTACTACGCCTTATCTCCTTCGTGGCGTTGCCGTTTCACGCAGCGTCTGGATGCTTCGGGCAGCAAAAAAGGTGTGGGGGAACGACACGCTTTCGATAGGTCATCTTTGACTCCACAGACTCATCATGCCTCTGCAAGTCGACCATGGATCGCTGTTCCACCCATGACTACCCGTACGTACGCCGCATGGGGGCAGTGAGGCTTTTCGTTCACGTCACTTATCCTCACAAAAAATAGGCATTTATCCCCCTTCATCGCAAAGTGGGGCCCATCAGGTGCGGATAGAATGTGGAGCCACAGTTCGCATCGCGGGCAAGCATCGATTTACTCAATAATTCTCTGGCGGTGATTATATTCCTTAATGGCATGTACGAGAAGTGTCGTCGTAAGCCCCAAGCTTTACGAACCGTATCTGAATTGGCGCGTTGCTTCCTGCTGTACCAGTGACCAGACTCATGTATTACCCCCTGTCTTGGGTTACCGGGTATTGAACGCAAAAATAAACAATACGGCGCGCCCGCTCGCCGTATAAAAGGGTGGACGAGCAGCTCCACTGGTCTGCAGCAAACAACTCCTCGAGTCCTCAGCTCTTCAACAGCCATTCCAATTGCCAAATATGTTCTCTCGCCTTGTTACTCTTGTTCCCATCGCTGCCCTTGCTGTAGTTGCCGCTGCTGCACCCAACGTACTCGAGGCTCGCACCGCCCCCGCCGCTCCTTGCAACACCGGCAATGCGTACTGCTGCAACACTGACCAGAACATCCCTGTAAGAGATCACCGTTTCATTCCTTCCCTCCTGGAAATTCACGAAGCTATTTGTTCCCAGCCCGGCACAAAGCCCATTTTGGGCGGCCTTCTTGGTATCATCCTTGGCATTGGTAACCTCGAGGTCAAGTGCAATCCCATCGTCGCCATTGTGGGCAATGGTGCGCAGTGCACCCAACAAACCGTCTGCTGCACAGGCGACAGCTCTGTAAGTTTAAGCGATACGTTTCGTTCATCGTCGATGAGCAAATCATGCTCATGGCGTGATTTCTTCGCCCCTGCAGATCAGCCTCATCGACGTCTCTTGCACTCCAGTTAGCGTCGGTGTTTGAAGTGGATATTGGACATGCCTCTCCAAATTTTTTTCCGTTCTTTCTTTCTTGTTGGTAAATATGATTTTAGCTTGAGTATGGATTGAGTGAGTTGACGACTTCTAACGTTCTTGATACTTAAACCTCACACTTGGAAATACTATTGCATCATTGGAATATACACCTGTTTTGAATCCAAACTTGTGACCGCCAAGTCTCTGTAGTACTACACGAACAGAGCGATTCGAGCCGATGTACCGAGAACCGAATATGCAGCCGGTGATTGGTACGCCTCCCACTTTTGCGGGCTTCGAAAACTCGGATCGGAATTGAGGTTGAACCCCCCGCTTTTTCAACGAGTCTCTCTTCGTGCGACTGGTCCGCAATCAGTTGACCAAGATTTAAACAAAAAGGATATGTATCCTCAAAACTTGTGAACGACCAAGTCATAACTCATCCCGTTCATGGCAGCACGATTGCTAACCAGAAGTCGTACGCTCTCGTGGATTCGTGGCAAGTCAAACAGGAGCTGCGCGCAGCTAGTACATGCTCAAATCTCGCGACTCATCTGCAGAGCTTTAATTTAGGCATCAACGCTACAAGGGATTGGCCTCAAGCAGCCGGTAAACACCGGTATTGAATGAAACGCACGGACGCGCGAGAACGCAGGGAATCGCGCATCTAGTATTTAATTCGCGCAGGACTCTGGTGGCAGGAGTAATCGAATCGCACGTGACGTCGACCAGACCAACCCGCATAGTAGCGGGAGTGGGAGGAAATCCGTACGAACTACTAATCCATGATGCATGATGGGCCATCACAGAGGGTAGAACAGGCAGCCTGCACATTGCACGAACCAACGCCATTGATGGGTTGCAGGTAAGACCGGGGACCTTGGTGTCAACAGCATTAACTCCCGCCCGAGGATCGCACTCATCCTCGGTCAACTCTGATATCCCTCATACAAAAGAAATTGACGTGAGTATCATTCGGCAAGTGTTCGGAAGTAAGGTGAGTTTACCTTCTCACTCTCCGAGACTCTCACTCACTCTCGACTCACTCCAAGCGATTCTCCAGTTTAAAGCCGCCCCAAAAATAAAAGTATCGCTTAAATAATAAAATCCGGCTAGGCCTCGATTCAGATCGTGCCAGTGGGCAGACATTGTTGCCGAGAGTCATTTGGTGGAATGGAATCACTGACTCAGAAGACAAATGCTTGTTCAACGACCTCTGACGAAAGGACCCAAGGAAACACTGTCTCAATCTGTCTCGAGGCACAGTTTGCCTCTTGCCGTCATACTTTGATATGAACTTATCATCCATCCTCTGGTACTAAAACGAGCTAACCCCATCGCAGCTTGGCCGCATCTCTTTCGTGGCGTCGCTGTTCTACGCGGCATCTGGATACTCCAGGAAAAAAGAAGATGTGTGTGGGGATGGCGCGACGTTTTCGATACCTCATTTTCGACTCCGCAGAGTCATCTCACCACTGCTAGTTGATCATGGATCGCTGTTCCATGTTCGCGCCCTTGGGTCACGGCTAGTACGTACGCCGCTTGGGACTAGTGAGGCTTTTTGTTCACGTCACTTATCCTCACAAAAATTAAGCATCTTTTCGGTTCAAAATCGCAAAGTGGGGCCGGGCCGCCAGCGCGGATACAATGTGGAGCAGCTGAGCCATTATTCGCATCGCAGGCCCACCCATCGATTTACTCAATAATTCTCTGGCGGTGATTACACTCCCTAATGACATGTACGAGAAGTGTCGTCGTAAGCTCCAAGCTTTACGGACCATCTAGTTTGGCGCATTGATTCCGCCGCATCAGCGACCAGATTCATGCACACCCCCTGTCCTGGGTTTTCGTTGTATTGAACGTAAAAATGGACGATATGGTGCACCCGTTCGCTGTATAAAAGGGTGGACGAACAGCTCCACTGGTCTTCAGCAATCAACCCCTCGAGTCCTCAGCTCTTCAACAGCCCATTCGACTGCTAAACATGTTCTCTCGCTTCACCACTCTTGTTCCGATCGCTGCCCTTGCCGTAGTTGCCGCTGCTGCACCCAACGTGCTCGTCGCCCGCAACAATCCCGCCCCTTGCAACACCGGCAGTACGTACTGCTGCAACACCGACCAGAAAATCCCTGTAAGAGATCACTGTTTCATTCCTTCCCTCCTGGAAATTCACGAAGGTATTTGTTCCCAGCCCGGCACGAAGGCCATTTTGGGCGGCCTTCTTGACCTCTTGCTCAACATTGATAACCTCGAGGTCAAGTGCTCTCCCATCGTCACCATTGTGGGAAGTGGTTCGCAGTGCACCCAACAGACCGTCTGCTGCACCAAAGACAAGAGTGTAAGTTTAAGCGATACGCTTCGTTCATCGTCGATGAGAAAATCATGCTCATGGCGTGATTTCTTCGCCCCTGCAGATCAGCCTCGTCGACCTCTCTTGCACCCCCGTCAGCGTCAATGTTTGAAGTGGATATGGACATACGCCTCTCCAATTTTTCTTCTGTTTTTTCTCCCTTGTTGGCAGACATTGATTGATGGTTTCTAACATTCTTGATACTTACTTACGCTAAAACTCAAATTTAGAACATCATTGGAATACACAACTTTTTTGAGCCTGGACTAGTGAATGCCAAGTCCCAGCACAATAGCACGATTCCAGCCGATGTACCGAGACCTGAACATGCAACCGGTGGTGGAGCGAAGCAGAGAGCGATCGGCACGGATGCTGCGTTTCACCCTCCGAAGACACGGCAATCATATAACCGCCATCAGGTGCCAACTATGATCCCGCTATACATGCCAGGACTCACTGAATCTCGCAACTCATGTGCAGACCTTTAGAGGAGCCGATTTTCAACACAAATAGGTATCAATGCTACAAGCGATTGGTCTACTCAAGCGGCTGGTAAACACCGATATCTAACGCAACGTACGGACACGCGAGAGCATAAGCCATGGCGCATCTAATATTTAATTCACGCCGGGGTAATTGGATCGCACATGACATTGACCTGACCAGCCTGCATAGTGGGAGTGGAAGACGGGAGGATGTTAGTACGAATTGGTAATCGATGATGAACCAACGCGGAGGGTAGACTCACCATTTTGTCTCCAGAACAGCACGCAGCCTGCACATCGCACGACCCAACGGCCGGGTTGCAGGTAAGACCGGGGATGGCCTTGGTTTCCACAGCGTCAACGAGAGTTCCATACCCGAGGATGTTGGTGAACTTGGTGGGCTCCTGCGAAGAAATAGATTCGTGAACTGTCTAGGAAATGGCAGTGAATGAATGTCTCACAGTGAATTTTTGGGTGCAACAGTACGCGTCCCCGGTAGTGCACTTGGGGATGGCAGGAACATTGGGCACGTCTGGGGCCGCAGTGGCAGTCGCGAAGAGGGCGGCGATGGGAAGAAGGGTAGCAAGTCGGGGGAACATGTTTCGCAGTCGAGTGGTTTTTGGAGAGCTTAAGAGTTGATGTAAGAGGTGTTTTGCTGAAGACCAGTGAGACTCCTTCCTCCCCTTTTATATACCAGGCGGCCCTCTGTATCTGCTGAAGTATTGTGCCCTCAAATAGTGCCGACATGAGATTAGTTATGGTGCACGGTCGGAAACAAAGGCACAACGTCAGATGGATCAAAATTTTGGAAGTTGTCTCACAATGTGGATCGTGATCAACTTCAAGCAATATGTAGCGGAGTGAGATTCAAAGGACATAACGAATAATGGTCAAATCCTTCACCAAGATCCTCGTAAGACAAACTAGAACACCAAATTTGGTGGCCGGAGATGCGGGTAGAAAGGGCCGAGAACGTCGCTGTGGCTTGACGGTGCTGCGGAGGGAAACACCATAGTCTATGCAGTGATCTCGGACACGTTCGACAGAATGCGTCCACGTACGAGTTCACGTTAATACATGGCTGTAGGGAGAATATGTTGCATCAAAACGTCAGTACTGCACGATGTTTCAAGTCCTCCGGATCTTCCTTGCTTGCTGCGGGCGAAAAATAGAACGTTCAGATGGAACCTACAATGAAA
>JBBPMK010000511.1:0-15117 GCA_038090295.1 Boletus semigastroideus | reverse complement strand
ATCATCCTCAAACTGATGGTCAAACAGAACGGATGAATAGAGAATTAGAACAATATCTCTGTACCTACATTGCCAAAAAGCAAAACAAATGGGTAGAATGGTTGAAACTAGCTCAATTCAATCATAATAACTCTCTATCCTTGACAACAGGTACTAGTCCCTTTTCTATCACAAAATGTCATTCCCCTTGGTTAGGATTTGAAGGTGCACATGATGGCTTTGTGTTGGAAGCACAACAAAGTCATGAACAAGTCCACAAATCTTTAGATGAAGCACAAGAACGTATAAAGAAAACTGCAGATCATCTAAGATCCAACACCCCCCTTTACCGCATTGGACAAAAAGTTTGGCTTTCTACTGAGCATCTCAAGTTACCATACACTGCTTGCAAACTTACACAGAAATGGATTGGTCCCTATACCATTTCCGCCGTCCTTCCTAATGCAGTCACCCTCATTCTTCCTTTCTCGGTTCACATTCATTCCACAGTTAATGTTTCTCGGATCAAACCTTATCGTGAACCATTACCTGGTCACACTGATGTCACTCCTGATGCAGTGTTAATTAATGCCGAAGATTCTGAAGAATTTGAGGTCGATTTTATTGCAGTGTCTCGGTTGTCTTCCTCTGGTCTCAAATATCTGGTACATTGGAAAGGTTGGGATGAGACGGATCGCACATGGGAACCAGAGTCACATCTATCCCATGCGGCTGACACAATCAAGATATTCCGTCGTTGTCATCCTTCTGCTCCTCGTCAAATGCATGGTATTTCTTTTGTGGACTTTTCCTCTTTGTTTCATACCTTCAGTCCTGAACACGGTACACCCTTTTCTTCGACTCGCCTGGAATACGAGTCCCTAGGGGGGGGTAGTGTTACGAACCTTGCCCTCATAGCCTACACATTTACTACACTTTCAACTCTTCAGTTCGAACCCAACACTTGACCTTTCTTTTTCCTTTCTTTTTCAGGTCACGTGACCCACAGCCACCGATGAAGTCATGGGTCCAGACCCTTATCTATGACATCATTGGTCTAGGCTCTTATCTTTCCTTATCCTTCTATTCTTAGCTCATGACATCACCACAACGTCATCATGACATCATGCTGACAGATCATGACTCATACCCTTGACCCTATGACTCATCCTTGACATGGACCAGTAGCATTACTAGCTCTCATCTCTTAATAGAGTTTGAGCTCCGCTTTAACCTTAACTGTACTTGTATATAAGGTAGACACTTGACTGGTGATTGCCCCAGTCTAATCCACTTGGTTATTCAGTCACCTTGACTTGAGGCCTAGTGTGAGGATCCATTCGACCACTCCTACCTCTTCTATTTTCAATTTGCCAGTGACTGAGCGTACACTGCAAGGGATACTTGTCTGAGTGTACAACAGTTGTCATTAGCTTGTCATTCCCTCTGAGCGTCACTATGGACTTGTCAAGGAGGCTCATGATGACCTTGGACACAAAGGTGTCTTTTCAGTCTGTACATGCTTATTGCTCAGATTCTGGTAGCCCATGTTGGTGGATGATGTCAAGTGGTACATCAAAACTTGTCATGAATGCCAGATCCACCAAACCCAGAAGCTTCACATCCCACCGACTGTTCCAGTCGTTGGCGGATTGTTTCACAAGGTCCACATTGACACAATGGTGATGCCTCAATCAGGCGGATACTGTTTTATTGTCCAAGCTTGATGTGCCCTGACATTGTATCCTGAATGGCGGATGTTGTGATCCGAAAACGCATCTGCCATCATATCCTTCATTTTCAAAGATATCCTTTGTTGTTGGGGAGCTGTATCTGAGCTCATTACTGACAATGGTCCAGCTTACGTTCAGGCACTCGACATCCTATCCAAGAGATACAGAATCCGGCACATCTGGATTTCTCCATACAACTCCCAGGCGAATGGCGTGGTTGAGCGGCGTCACTATGATGTCTGGGAGGCCATTGTCAAAAGTACCCAGGGAGGGGAAGTCTGTTGGCCATTGACAGTGCACTCCGTTTTCTAGGCAGAGAGAGTCACTATCCTCAAGACAATAGGACTCTCACCATATTTCATGGTGCATGGCGTTGAGCCACTTTTCCCTTTTGATCTCACTGAAGCAACTTTCCTTGTACCTGCCCCTGACGCTGACCCCACCTCTAGAACCTCCCTGATTGCTTGGCATGCTCACCAACTTCAAAAGCATTAGGAGGATATCAATGCAATCTGCGAATGCATTCTCCTTTCCAGATTTGCGTCCCTCAGACAATTTGAGGCACAATTCAAGAACCGGATTTGAGACCAGACATTCAATCCGGGTGACCTCGTATTAGTCTGGAACACACAGATTGAAAAAGAATTGAACCGAAAGACAAAGCCACGCTACCTTGGTCCAATGGTTGTCCTTCGCAGGACAACTGGAGGGTCATATTTGCTGGCTGAGTTGGATGGATCTATCTCTCAACTTCGTTATGCTGCATTTCAACTCTTACCTTACTTTCCCAGGACACGGATCTCCAGTCTGGTTATGGACCTAACCAGATTGAAAGACCAAGAGCTCGATCATTATGACACAGAGGATGATGTTGAGGAAAATGATCTGGCAATGTCTTGCAACTAGCCACCCAAGCCTTTGACCTCTCAATATGTGTTTGTTTTATCCCAGGTTTAGTCCGGTGACGTCTATCCTACCCTGGTTTTCATCCGGTGACTCTATATCTGTCACAACAGACATTCAAAAGATCAAAAAACAGACTCTCATATGATAGCGAAGATCCTTATGTTTCTCCCCCTCACTCTCCACTCACAAAACAAAAACAAAAACAAAACAAAACAAAAATCCATTCATCATTCCATATTCGTCTCACCACCTCTTGTTATCATTCAGACTTCACCCGCGTGACTGAGACATGCTGCATCTTATCTGGACTTATCCTTCTTACTACTCACACAATCCACTGTCCGCTTTTCAGATCTGGTTAGGTATAGATGCAGAAAGATGAGCGATGAAGACACGTTGAGTGGTAACTCGCACCCTGCAATTTGTTTCATTATCGCTTTGTGTCCATTCATGTTTGGTTCACTTCTAATCCTTTTGGTTGTTGTTACTTAGGGACTGGACATGGACACGGACACGGACACAGGTACGGACTTGGATGCTTGACTCGATTAAGGACACTACGAGGACACAATACTACCTAACCTACACCCCAAGGGCAGCCCTGATGGCTGCCAGCTCTACCATTTGGCCACCCACCTCAGCTGCCAGATCTCCCAACACCCCTTCCATCTTCTTGATCTTGCCTTGGGTCAGCAAGATCTTGCCTTCCAATCTCTTCAAGGTGTGGATGCCAGCCTCCTTGGCACTTGTGCTGACTTGAGAGCACATGGCCTTCTTTGGGGTAACCTGCTGGTCTTCCTCCTCAGAGGCATTGACGTTGATGGTTTCTGGACTTGGCTGGTGACGAGTCTGGGCAGATCGGACTAGACGGATTGAGTATCCATCTAGACAAGCCAATAACACTTACCTGGCACCTTCCCTTTTTCCTTTGGGTCGCTCCCACCTGCCTTGCTTCCATGTGACCATCCCAGGGACTTGCTGCATTTGACCTTGAGCTTGATGCACCGCTGGCAGGTCCAGTCTTCTTGACCACAGCAGACCTCGCTGTGTCTGTCACACCCAGTGCATGGCACCTTGTGGGTCACGATGCTCATCCCACATAATGTCCGCTTCATCAGCCTCATTTCCCCTTCCTCCTCTTCCTCATCCTCAACCTCCAGAACCATCCGGCTGTGCTGTCCATTTGTAATTAGCCTGCGCTGGAGGATACATGAAACTACTTACCTTCTGAGGTGGCCACACACCAATGTACATGTGTGAAGGGCCAGATGCATCCACATCCTCGCTGGATGCCGTCGTCATATCTGCTGTTGATGGACCCGACTGGACCATCTTCACCCCTTCGTCATCACCCTTGCTCAACTCTGCTTGTTTGACCACACGCTCGTCAGTCTCACTGGGCGTATCTGCATCCTGGAGGGTTTGTGACGGCTCTTGTTCAAGCCATGTTCACACCTCGTGCTCAATTCGGTCACACTTGTCCTGCGTGTGTCGTTCAGCCTCGAGACGCCGGTCTGCGATCTCTGCTGTTCACTTGTCGATGAGTGGTTTCATCGACTCCATCACCTCAACGACATGGTTTTCGACCAGGGGCTCGGCACTGTGTTCCTTCGCCTCTTGTAGATGGTCTCAGAGAATGCCCTATGGAGCTACGTCAGCTAGCGACGCATGCAATCATGTCACTACACACCAAAGCCCCCTCCCATTCCTTTAGCCAATCTCCCTGCTCCATCTTATCATCTGGGATGACCTTGGTGACAGTCACTGCACTCTCGTTCATGGCCTTCAGGTTTCGCTCGGCAATCGCCTTCAGACTGTTGTTGTTGTGTGTTTGGGCAAGGGTGAGGATGTCAGACATAAAAGACATGGAGGAGCAAGTTGAGGATGTGATGTGGATGTGATGTGCAAGTGATGTGCAGAAGTATGAGGACAGAGAAAGTGGACTGTGTTGACGCACCACGAATTTCAAACTCCGCTTGGAGTCAGGTCACATGACTGAGGACAGTCATTATTCAAGTTCCCCTTGGATGTAGGAGCCGTCAGCTCCCTACGTTCATATCCTTGGTTTGTCCCACTTTCTAGGTCCAGGTTGTTTGTCCCAACAGTGTATCAAGGCATCCATTATATCCGCATCATATCTGTATTCCATCCATGTCAAGTCTGTCCCAATTGTACATATCTGTCCATATTCAGACCTGCTGGATTCATCATCCTTCTTTTTTCTTCTTCTCATTCATTTCTTTTCATATCCCTTCTGGAATAATCCCATTGTCACTATTGCAGGAAGTTCATTAATCTTCGTTTATATGCTTATTTCCTTTTTGGACACCTTGTCACATGGCCTAGTAGATGAAACATGGTACCAGGGGCTGAAACATATATCTACCTTCTTTTTTCAATCACCATCAGCTTCATCAGAAAAGTTGTCCATTGTCGTCTCCCATCGTCTTCGTCGTCATCCATCATATCCAGTCCTCATCCTTGACTGGATTGTATATATCTTGCTCTATCTGCTTTTATCGGATCCAGACTCAATTCTATGCTACTTGGTGTTTGTACAGCGCTCACCTTCACCTCTATGATCTTTCCTAAACCCCTTGGGACAAGCCACACTTGCCCCCATCTCTCTCTTCTCATAGTCCCAACAGGACTTAAAACTCTTCACTGAACATGGCAAACTCTACTCTTACATGGAGTATGAGACAGAAAAACAATACCTCACCAGAGCCAAGGTCAATCATTCAGTTCATTGTATCATTTGATGCGACTCTAGATTCATTCCTGCCATGGCCATAGCCAAACTCACCACCACCACCCAGCTAGCAGCTGAAGCTGAATTGGCCAAACCAAAACCAACTCTCCCTACCGAATACTCAGAATTCACCCCCATCTTTGATAAAGAAGCAAATGAACATGTTTCCCCTTCCAGACCCTATGACCATGAAATTAATCTCAATGAATCTTTCTTCCCAAAAATCAGGAAAGTCTACCCTCTCTCTCCTGATGAACAGAAAGCAACTGATGAGTTCATTGAGGAAAACCTTCACTCAGGGAAAATTTGCCCTTCCAACTCCCTGCAAGCCTCCCCTTTCTTCTTTGTTAAAAAGAAAGATGGGAAACTTCGCCCTTGCCAAGATTACAGATACATCAATGAACACACTGTCAGAGATGCCTATCCTCTCCCCTTGATTTCCGACCTAGTTGACAAACTCAAGGACACAAAAGTGTTCACAACGTTCAATGTCCAATGGGGATATAATAATGTTTGCATCAAAGATGGACACCAAGGAAGGCAGCCTTTGTCACCCACAAAGGCCTCTTTGAACCAACTGTTATGTTCTTTGGCCTGACCAACTTCCCAGCCACCTTCCAACAGTTCATGAACAACTCTTTCCATGACATGATCACAGAAGGACAGCTAGTTATTTACATGGATGACCTACTCATCTTCTCTGGCAATGAACAAACCCACACCAAATGAACAAAACAAGTCCGCCAACAAATGATGGAGCTCAACCTACATCTCCACCTTGAAAAATGCTCCTTTGCAACTTCTGAAGTAGAACATCTTGGCATGATTGTCAAACCAGGCCAAATAGCCATGGATCCCATCAAACCTGATGGAATTGCCTCCTGGCCCACCCCTACCAAAGTTAAGGAAGTCAGATCCTTTCTTGGCTTTGCCAATTTCTACCGAAGATTCATTGCCAATTACTCCACCATCGCCTGCCCCCTCATTGACCTAACTAAGAAAAACCTCCCCTGGAACTGGTCCCCTGCCTGTGAACAAGCCTTCCACGATCTAAAAGCCTTGTTCCTTGCTAAACCTGTCCTACAACTCCCAGACATCTCAGCCCCATTCGCCATTGCAACTGACACCTCCAAATGGGCTACTGGCTCCATTCTTCTGCAAACAGACACTAATGGCAACTGGCATCCCTGTTCCTATCTTTCCACCTCCTTCTCCCCTGCTGAATGCAACTATGACATCTATGACAGAGAACTTCTTGCCATCATACAAGCCCTTAAAGCTTGGCAACATTACTTACACAGCTCCTCCTTTTCCATTCAGGTCTTTACTGACCACAAGAATCTTACATACTTCTGCCAAGCCCAAAACCTAAACTGCTGACAGGCCTGCTGGTTACTAGACTTGGCAGATTTTGACCTCAAGATGATCCATGTCCCTGGCAAACTCCTTGCTGGGCCAGACACCTTATCACAATGATCAGATCTGATCCCACCCAACTCCAGTGACAATGAAGGAGCAGTCCTTCTTCCTACATCCCTCTTTGTCAACCTGGTAGATGCCCCACTATCCCACAGAATCTCCTTTGCAGGAAAATCTGATCTGGTCCTCCTCTCTATTCTCCAGTCCCTCAATGGTACCATTTCCCCCCAATTCCGCTCTTGCCTTTCTGACTGGAAATGCAATGATGGCATCCTCACCTTCCAAGACCAAGTCTACATTCCTACCAATTCCTCCCTCCCCCAGTCTATTGTAAAGAACCACCATGACCACCCCACCACTGGCCACCCAGGCTACCTTAAAACCTGACAATTAGTTGCTGCAGACTATTGGTGGCCTGGCCTAGCCCACTTTGTCCATCAATATGTTGAAGGGTGTGCTACCTGCCAACAAAACAAATCTAATATCCACCCCACTATTCCTCCCCTTACTCCCATCTGTTCCTCCTGCACCCGCCCCTTCCAACAACTCTCCTGTGACCTTATCACCAACCTCCCTCTGTCCGATGGCTTCGATTCTCTTTTGGTCATGGTAGACCACAGGCTTACTAAGGGGGTAATTCTCTGCCCCACAAAAAATCAGTAACGGCAGAAGGAATCACCTCCCTCTTCTTGTTACAAACTCACCCTCTTTCCCTACACTTTACTACACTCTTCTTATCCTACTTAGGTCGACGGTTCGAACCCCACACATGACCTTTCTTTTTCTCCTTCTTTTTCAGGTCACGTGACATGAGTCCAGACCATAACATCATGATGACATCATTGCCATGACAACTATCTTTTGTTATGTCAACTATCATTCATCATAGTAACCATCAGTTGCCATACCTACCATCTTTCATCATAACAACTGAGCTGACTCACCCTATTCTAGCTCCTCTTTAACCTTAATTCGTACATGTATAAATAGTAGACTGACTGGGTGATTGCCCCCCAGTCTAATCCACTTGGTTATTCAAGCTCTCTGCTTTGAGGCCTAGTGTGAGGATTAACCCGTTTCGTCTCCATTCTCTCATTGCCAGTGCTTGAGCATGTGCTGCAAACATTAGCTATATTTGAGTGCACAACACTTGGATTAGACTATCGTTGCTCTCCTGGACCACAGGGATAAGTGGGGCCCACCAGAGCTTTCTGCAACTTTTGTTTCATTGTCCCCCGATGCCTATTAGGGGAGTGGTGTTGGCGCCACAGATTAGAACACTGTTACAGTAGACCCTTCGAAGTTTCTCCCCTTGGAGATTTTACCGTGCAGTCATCAAGACTGATAAGCATAGCGTCAGTCCACATTAGGGGGTGGAAGACGTATGCTGTACACTGATATTCCACTGCTGCAAACAGTGAGGTAGAGCATTCATATTAGCTCTAGAATAAAGTCATACTATTAGTACATACAAAGTAACCTGGGTTATTGAGGTTATTCGTGCTGGCCTTGCTGCTGGAGTATACACCAAGAGTTTTTTTCCTCTCCACTTCCTCCATTCATCCTGATATTGGGCTTCCCCCTCCTATCCTTCCTACCTCCTTTCAGTTACCAAACTGGAAGTCACTCTCCACCTTTCCACAGCCTCCTTTGCTCCTATCGCACTTGCTCTCTTTCTCTTCTTCTTCTACAAGTTCTTCCTCTGCATCCTTGAAACTGGCAGTATCCACTTCGAGGTCACCGTCTTCAGTTACACATCCTTGATCATCTTTGATCGCCCCCTTCCTGTCACCAACCAAGGTTGGGACAACAACTAAGCTGGAGTTTTTAACTGAACCCCTCGTACCGCCGTACACATCAAATCAGAGTCTCTGGAATCAATTTCTCTCCATCTTCACCTAGTCAAAAGGGAAGATACTCCTGAGTGGCTCAGAGAGCAAAACCTCATCCTTAACTCTCCCCCTCCTTCCAATCCTATCAGAGAAGAGTGGCTAGCAGGCCAAAGGTGATATAGGTGCATAAGGAAATTGTACCTTAAAAATGTACAAAAGGAGCACAAGGACACCCCGGGATACCTTAGAGGAAAAAGGGATCTCAAAAATCAAAAAGAATACCTGTTTTTTTAGTTTTTCTATTTTTGTTAAAACCATACTCTTTTTCCAAACTCTTTTCTAGTTTTCATTCTCGCAAATATTCCTGTTCTCATTGTCGCATTAGTTCTTGCTACCTTTGCTCTTGTTTTTTCCATCACTTTTGTCTGTGTACAAATTGTCTATGCTTTCTTTCCCCACACCATCATTAGAAGGGAAGAAGTTGAATTGACCACTATGAACATTTCTTGTATATGAATAAAATCCCAGAAATCCTACATACCTTTCTCCTATCAGTTCAAATTCTTTTCTTTCAACTCTTTTTGTACACTCTTCTATTTCTTGCAATCCTTTTTCTTGTTTTAACCATTGTCCATTGTCTCAAGGAGCTTAGAGAGATAAGAAGGATAACTAGAGAGGTGGAACAGATTAGAGAAGAACTTAGGCGTCTTGCATGAGCAGTAGTGAAGTAGAGGATGCACTAGTATCTGATACCGAATCTGAATTAACTCCACCTCCTGAAACCCCCTTTGGAAACAACCCCACCTGAGACTCATCCCTCTTCTCCTCAACCTCCACCAATGACTACCCCTGACGATTTAGCTGAGGCCTTGGCCAAGCTAATAGAAAAGAAAGACAATGTAACCAAGAAAATCCTAGACCCTGGTACTTGGAAAGGAGACAAAAAGAAGTTTCGAGCATGGTGGCTCCAGTTGCACATGTGGGCACAAGCACAAAGCTGGAAGGATAACAAAATCTGTATGCTCGCTGTCCTATCCCATGTTATGATCTATCCGAGTCCATATTCATGTCTGTGTCAATGTCTGTATCTGAGTCCACTTATTTCTCCCATGCTCCTATCTCTTATCTTTTGTAGTGAACTCTTTTCATTTCTTGGTAACTATTCCTGATGGTTACCCGTTGTTTGATCCTTTTCATCTATGGTTGTACAGCTGGAATACTGCATTCCCCTTTAGGTCCTATTGTCCCTTTCACTCTTCCACAACTGGACCTCCATTTGATCCTACTTACCATTTCTGTTCTTTTCTGTGCAGCATCTTTCATCTTTATTCCAATGCTGCGCATATACCATACTAGTCCTGGTCCATGCTCTCTCTCATTACTGTACAAATACTCGAGCTGCATGTATGGTATCCTTAAGCTAATTCTATGCATTTCTTCTGCATCCTATTATCCTGCTTCCGCATCTAAGACTCTTTCCTTTGGATTCCACTCCAAGGACTTGCGTGCTTTCTTGCGTCTGCATAGAACTGGTACTACACATCAGTTATAGACCTGTTGGCATAGTCTGCCTTCTGGCATTGCGCTGATACTGCCTTGGACTCATCATCATCAATGACTTTGTCCAGAAGTTCAAAATACTAGTCTTTGATGCTGGGATCAAACAACTCTATGCCAAAGAACTTCTCAAACAAAATATCAGTCATCGCATCTACTATCAAGCATATGTAACCACCAATGTCGATGTAGATTCGCTAGCCATGGATGCTCTACTAGTCGAGTATGCCAAAATCAGGTGATTGTTTGAAAAGATTCACATAGAGAGACCAGCAGCTGAAACACTGTCAGCTCCAAAGAAACCCACTCCCTACCGTCACTATCAATTCTACCCATCTCCTTCCTCTCCCCCTCCTCATTTCACTACCACTGGTACCCAACCAGGTAGAGGTGCTCCTATGGACGTACACATTCAACAAACTACAGACAGACCCCCCATCATATGCTGGAACTGCAATAAACCAGGACACACAAAGTGTCAATGTCCTAGTCCTAGACAGCAGACCACAAGGAAAATGTTCTTAGATACCCACACCAATACCTGGTATGAACCATCCCAGAATCCTTCCTCCCTTCCTTCCTCTTCACAGATACAGATTGCTGATGAAGAAAAGGAAGCCGAAGAAGCTGCTTACAAGGATCAGATTGCCATATTAGAAAAACAGTTAGCCGCTGCACAGGCTTTAAATTAGGTTTGCTCAGGAACAAGGAGAAAGCTTCTGAGCAATCTAAGGACACTATATCAGAATCAGTTAAGTCATTTACCACAAGCGGTTGTATAACAAGTAGTCAGTCTCGTAACCATGTATGTAAATCTTCTTCTGAAGGGAGTCCTTTGAAAGGCTCGGTGCCAGAAGTAAAAAATAGCATGCTTAATTCCCTTACTAATTTAATAAAAGAAATATGTACCAAAAACATACTGAGCTTTATTCCGACAATTCCCCATTGGTCTGAAGTAGAGGTCAAGATGAATGTGTTAATAGATGCAAGAGTACCAACGTCAGAAGGATGGCACCCATTACGAGTAACTGCGTTATTGGACAGTGGCTGTACAAGTACATTCATCAACAAAAACATAGTCGAGGCACTAAAACTCAAATGTACCCCACTTTGACAACCAGTACCTACTTGAAATGCAGATGGAACATATAACTCAGGTGGAGCCATTACTCATATAGTCTTCATGGTAATTAGTATCCAAGGATATGCAGAAGTGGTCGATGCCTATGTATCCACATTAGGAACCCACCCTATGCTTATTGGATATGATTGGCTAATGTGCCACAACCTGGTGATTAACTGGAAACAAAAGAAAATCACCCATTGGTGATGTACCAACTACTGTTCTATGCTCCATGACATTATGTACCAGAGAGAGCAAAAAACATTCCAAGTACTTGAGGATGAAGAAGAAATCAAGAAACAAGTTCCAGAATGCTATCACGAATTTCTAGATGTTTTCTCTCAAGAAGCAGCTTCACATATGCCCTTACCTGTTACGAACTCATCCCATCATGCACCCATTTCCTACACTTTCTTATCCTACTTGACTCATGAGTTCGAACCCGACACTTGACCTTTCTTTTCTCTTTCTTTTTTCAGGTCACGTGACTCACAGCCACCAATGACATCATTGGTCCAGACCCTTATCTATGACATCATCAGTCTAGGCTCTTATCTCTTATCTATGATGTCACCATGACATCATATCTTGTACCTTGTGCCTGTGACATCATACCCTATGAACCTTAGCCAGTAGCATTAGTCGCTCCTATCTCTTAATAGAGTTTGAGCTCCTCTCTAACCTTAACTGTACTTGTATATATAGTAGGTAGTTGACTCAGGATTACCCCTCAGTCTTATCCACTTGTTTATTGGGCTTTGGTGTTACGCTCACTGCGAACCGAAGTCCTGCGAAGTGATAACAAGCAGACAAGATAGATTGGGATGCCCATTTGATAGAGCTGCTCAGAAGGCGATGGTGGACCTAGGGCAGTATCGGCGCAACGCTAGAAGGCAGACTATGCCAACAGGTCTATAACCGATGCGTAGTACCGGTTCTATGCAGACGCAAGGAAGCGCACAAGTCCTTGGGGTGGAAGCCAAAGGAGAGAGCCTTAGATGCGGAAGCACACAGGATTGAACGCAGGAAAGATTGCATAGAATTAGCTTAGGGTATAAGGTACATGTGGCTCGAGTACTTATACGGTAAGGAAAGACGCACGGACCAAGATATATAAGGCATAAGTAGAGTATCGGAAGAAATGGAGAAGGATACTGCGCAATGGTGACAGCGGAACAAAAGGAAGCAGAACAAAGGGAGGGCTGGTTGCAGAAAAGCAGAAGAGGTGGTGCGGCCAAAAGGGGAAAGCTGTATGACAGCTGTTACAACCGTAATGATGAAGGATCAAACTGCAGGTAACCGTGAGAGAAGGTTACCGTGAATTGGAAATAGAGTCCACTGAACGAAGGGCGCAAGGGATAAGTCAAAAAAGGAAAGAAATGAACACGGCAGTGGAATATCGTAACATTTGGCTTTAGGACTTGTGTGAACCACTCCGCCATCTCATTCATATCCTAGCTTCTCAGCTAGTGAAGTGACGTTCCCCCCACACTTTACACTTTACTCTTGCCAGTAGTTGAGCATCACTGTAAGATTGTCTGCCTGAGCGTTGGCCTCCACAACATTACATAAACCTTGGGATCATGCAATCGAGCTAAAAGAGGATTTTGTACCTAAGAAAGGAAGGATCATTCCGATGAGTGATGAAGAAATAAAGGTGGTTTGAGATTTCATAGATGGCGAATTAAAAAAAGGTTACATTCAACCATCAAAGTCCCCCCAAACATTGCCGGTATTCTTTATTCCAAAAAAGGATGGAAGCAAACAATTAGTAATGGATTATCAATACCTAAATGAAGGCACCATCAAAAATGCCTATCCATTACCACTCATCTCCAATTTGGTCGATCATCTAAAGAATGCTGATATGTTTACAACATTAGATCTTAGATGGGGTTACAATAACATCTGAATCAAAGAAGGCGATGAATGGAAAGCCGCCTTTGTTACCCCAATTGGAGCCTATGAGCCCCTAGTCATGTACTTCAGCAAAGCTAACTCCCCTGGATCATTCCAACAAATGATGAACAATATCTTTAATGACATGTGGATGACAGTACCTATCTACATGGATGATGTCAACATCTTTACATCAGGGAAAACACTAGAGGAACATCAAGACGTCATCAAAGAAGTATTTCGTCGGCTAAGAGCAAACGACTTATATGTGAAACCTTCGAAATGCAAGTTCACCCAGAAGAAAGTAGACTTCCTTGGCATGATGGTCTCAAACAAAAGAATAGAGATGCAGGAAAGCAAGGTCTCAGGAATTCAGGATTGGCCACAACCAAAAAAGCTCAAGGATGTCCAATCATTCTTGGGATTATGCAACTACTACCAACACTTCATCCAAGACTTTGCTACCATAGCTAGACCTCTGAATGATCTCACTAAAAAAGGAACCCCCTTTGAATGGACAAATGAGTGAAATCAGGCATTTGAACAACTGAAGAAAACCTTTACTACTGTCTCCTTGTTGGCATATCCAGATGGGTCAAAGAAATTATATATAGAAACCGATGCTTCGGATATAGCAACCAGAGCCATACTATCAGTAGAATGTGATGATTCTCTTTGGTGACCCTGCACCTTCATTTTCCATTCCCTTAACTCTGCTAAGAAGAATTATCCAATATATGACAAAGAACTATTAGCCATCATCAGAGCATTAGATGAATGGCGTCATCACCTTATCGGGCAAAAAGGTTTTGAGATCTGGACCAATCATAAAAACCTAGAATATTGGAAAAAGCCACAAACTCTATCTCAGTGACAAGCACAATGGCATGCCACCTTAATGGAGTTCAATTATGTCATGATTTATAAACCAGGATCACAGAATGGATGAGCAGACGCCTTGTCAAGGCGACCAGATCATGAGGAATTGGACTCAGACCACAATGCCAATATCACTGTACTTCCCCCTTCTTTATTTATTGTTACGATATTCTACTGGCCGTGTCAATTTTCCTTTCTTTCTTGACTTATCCCTTTTGCCGTTCTATTAGTGGACTCTATTTCCAATTCACAGTAACCCTCTCTCACAGTTATCCGCAGTTTGATCCTGTTCTATTTACAGTTGTGACAGCTGTCATACAGCATTCCCCTTTTAGCCGCATCGCCCCTTCTGCTCTTCTGCGACCGGCTCCCCGTTTGTCCCTTCTCTGTTTGTTCTGCTGTCACCTTTGTGCAGTACCCTTCCTCTTTATTCCGGTACTCCGCTTATACCATATCTAGCTTGGTCCATGCTCGCTCTACTACTGTATAAATACCGAGCCACTTGTACTGTATTACCCAAGCTAATTCTACACATTCATCTCTGCGTTCAATCCTGTGTGCTTCCGCATCTAAGGCACTCTCCTTCGGCTTCCACCCTTAGGACTTGTGCGCTTCCTTGCATCTGCGTAGAACCGGTACTATGTGTTGATCATAGACCTGTTGGCATAGTCTGCCTCCCAGTGTTGCGTCGACACCACCCTAGGCCTACCATCGCCTTACGAGTGGCTCTATCAAACGGGCATCCCATCTCACTCAGTCTGCTTGTTATCACTTCGCAGGACTTCGGTTCGCAGTGAGCGTAACAAAAGAATTAGCTTTCCCTTGTCCCTACTTTCATCGTAGCGGACTACCCCTCATTCACCATATTCCGCTTTCGGGCACCATCTGTTTCATCCACATCGTCCTCCTCTGCTTCCCCTCCCCCATCCCCTGTCGTGGCCTCCCCAGGATCCCCCTCTTATCCTCTATCAGATCTTTGGCGTCTTCCAGTTGATCACCCAGACCGAAGGTACCAACCAGACGCCTACTCTGGAGACG
>JBBPMK010000510.1:3352-15118 GCA_038090295.1 Boletus semigastroideus | reverse complement strand
CCACCATCGTCTCCACCATCTCCCCACGATCCTCCATCACGACGTCCACGCACACGTACCCACACGGCACGTCCTGGCTCTCGATCGTCGGGTACGGAAACCCGTCGAGCGCGAGAAACGGGGTACGCTCCCGGATCGTGTACACGGCCGCAAAGTGGGACGGGGTCAGCTGGAGCGGGTCGGCGGGTCGGAGGAGTTTCTTGGGTTCATGCTCCCGGATGCGTTCTTCGTTGAGGGTGTTGCCTCTCCAGCCCCCGCGCCCGCTAAAGACGCAAAAGGCAGTGATCCACCCAGAGAGCGAGGGTGGACCGCTGCCCGCCGCCTCCCGATGCGCGATCTTGTTCCAAAAGTCGAGGTTGTCTGGGTGGTCGGGGTGGTCGTAGGCAGCGACGAAACGGGTGAGAATAGGTCGAAGGAGATGGTACCACGCGATCGTTTGAATCCCGTATTTTTTGAGACGCTCGAGACGCGCGAGCATGGTATGCCAGTCCTGTTGTGTGCCTTCGAGCGTGACCTTGGGAATCCCACATCGGAGAGCGAACGTGTACGCCGCATCATCCTTACTGGCGCCCATCATCACGATGGCACACGTCGCCTTGTCTACCGGGGTCGTCGTCGTGAAATAAGGCATGATCCAGTCTCTGAGGGACGGATCCGCGATCTGCGCGTCCATCAGTGCCGTCATACGGTCCACCATGGATGGCGTGTCCATGGCATACCGGTTTCCACCCGACTCGATGACCAACGTGCGCTTTCCGGGATGAAACACCCCGGGCAGCGCCTCCCCGTGTCCGTTGAGGAAGAAGCGAAACTGGGTGAGGATCGCGAGCCACACGTCGTCCGGACGGACGATGAGCCCGCGATGGTTGTTGTACGCCTCGAGAACGGTGTCTACGAAGCCATTTTTTCGGGGCATGATGTCCCGCATGGCGTCACGGTTGCGCGGGAGGGAGGTGTGCAGGATTAGACGGCAGTGCTCGGCTTGTTCGGGTGCGACGCCGCGGAGAAGGACAAGCGAGGGGCTCTCGTTCGAGCGCACCTGCAGTCGGTCGTATTCCGTGAACGACTCGGCAGGATGGGCGGCGGGACAAAAGGAGGTCGTTTTTTTCACGGACGGCGTGGGTGGGGGTGTTGGTATGGGTATGGTTGGCATCTATCAACGTGACACGCAATGCACATTATCAGTCGTGTGCGCATGCAAAGGGTATGCACGTAACAGACGTACGGTCCATGAACTGCTTGTGGTTCCCGACGAAGCATCACTAAAGTCCACTTGTATAGGCGATAGGGATCGGGCAGGAGGTATCGCAGTCCGACGTATTTTTTGGAGCCTAGAAGGCTGGTTGCGCAAGGGTCTCCATGGAGGTATGGAATGGGCGCTACCAGCGCTACGTGCTCCAAGGGACGTGGCATCGCTCGCACTTCCTGTTTCCGAACTCAAGACGCCCGACACTGCGTCTTCGGTGAATCTGCTACCAGATGGATGCGGTTGGTACGTTGGATAGTTCAGGGCGGTCGGGCTGAATGACGCTCTTGAGGGCGACTTTGGCTCCGAAGAACTTTGGTCTCGTGGAAAGCTGAATCTGCGGAACATGTGCGACGTGAGAGCGTAGAAGATTGAGTGGGCGGACGTAGTTCGGCAATGACGTTGAACTTGCTGTAGAACATGATCGCATCTTACGTTTGAGTTTGTCCTAAGTACGATGAGGTACGCCAAATTAATTTGTTCAGTAGTTATCTACCACACGACCAAAGTTACTCGCTCCGTCCTTTGTCGCCATAAGCCCCCCTCCCCCCAAGGGACAGACAGGTCGTAGTAACATCAAAGCAAAGACCTCGCGTCACTTCCAATCAGCCCTAGCACTTCGTGCATCACATCTCCAAGCCCGTCCGGTTTTAATTGCGGAATCTATCCCATGTTCAGAAAAAAAACGCAACGCCTCGAAAACCCTGCATGACTCACGAGATGGCCAGACCCCATGACCGTACACTGCGACGTCACCCGGTGCTCGGCTGCATCCAAGATATCGCTTTTGGCCGTTTTCGATCTGGACACGTCATCATCTTACGAACACAACACACGAAAACGTGCAGAACGTACATGAATTCCTCGAAATCCGCCCAGACGATGTGGACGCCCCGCTTGCCAACTTGGTCGAGCGCCTTGCACACCGTGGCCAGCTGCACAGGCTCGACCGTGTGAGCCAGACACGGGTACAGCGACGCTTCCTCGTCTTTGCGCAACCGAGGGGTGACGTACGATCCGTGCCCCTCTGGCGATACCACCTCTTCGAACGCGTGTTCCTGGGGAAAAGAAAATCGTGAGTGATACGGTTTGGGACTCGCCGAATGCTCGCACGTACCACATACAGGTCGAGGACCCTCTGGTCCCATCGAGACCAGATGCTCCTTCCGCGCGTCGAGAGCCACTGTCTGAACTCTGCGCGGGAGGTCCACTTGTCGCGCTTGGTGAGCGCGCCACGAACGTTGGCAGCACCATGGATCGAGCGGGGATCCGTTGGGGACAGGGAAGGAAACATGATCGTCGGCTCGACGAGGATCAGCGCGTTTGGGTACACGGGCGTGAACTCGGTCAGTGCGTATAGCCTGCCGTTCAAAAAACATGAACATGTTCAAAAGGGACGATCAGGACGAGGAACATACCAAATGGTACATCCACCCGAGTGCCCCATGCCGACGATGGTGTGACCTCGGAAACGTGGCAATGACAAAAAGGCATGTAGATACGCGGCAATGTCCAGGGTCGCTGTGAGGATGGATCAGCGACAGTAGGTCACGCAAAGGGAGGTAACTTGCTGCAGGTCCCATCATGGTCTGGATGGCTCGCCTTGTATTCGTCGAGGAGACGTCGATTCAGGGTGGCTGCCTCGCCGTGGTTGGGATAGTCGATCGACCATATCTCGCGTATGTCATAGGTGGCTGCGCCCCGGTGACTGAGCAACCGGGTAATGGTCGTCTGATATTGTTCTTTGTCTGTCAGGAATGAGATTGGGACAGGTCGAGGCTTTGTAGAGGAGGTCTGGGCTCACGGCCGGAGACACCATGTACGAGGATCAAAGTCACACCACTTGGTGAGACTGGGTAACGCAGCGCACAGCACTGGAGCGTGGCGGCGGCACCGCTGAGCGTGGCTGATAAGGGGAATCTGTGTTTCTCTGATACAATCGGTGGTGAGTGAATGCTACTCATCGTGCCCTCGGTTGTGTGTCCCAAGGTGAGCCACAAAGTACAGGATGGTGTGGGCGAAAAAGAACATAGCGTAAAAGGTTACCGCCCGCTGGGAAGGGTTTAATTTCGCCATAACGACAGTTCATCAATAAGTACTTAAGTACAGCATCGGCGAATGGAAACCTCCGATGAAACCTAATTCATATTACAAACGCACAACGGGGGGCACGGCGGAGGGGAGTCGAGTCACCATCTATAGTATCTGATACGATCGTCGCTTCCCGACGCTATCCGCAGAAAAGTTGAATGCCACCAAGTAATGACTTGATATACATCTCATCGGTTGGGTGGAAGTTGATCCGGAAACACGTCGGGCCGGGTTGGTGGTACACCCCACTCTGGTACGTCTCTCGGTCGCGCAATTCTCTTTGGCTCCCATTCCTGTTCAGCCATCGTGCCCAATTTCTAGCAACAACCAACGTCTGAGACGAGCCCTTGGTCAGAAGAAAACTGGCCGACGCACGTAGTACTCTTCCCGAATATCGAACGTCTTCTTGGACCTGGCGAGTCCGAGTGCTTCTTCTTGCGACAACTGACGCATCGCGTCAGTGTGACCTTGGCATCGAACGCATGCAAACGTGCCTGTTTGACTTTCTTGTCCTGCAAGTCGTACCGGGTTTGCGTGAAAGATTGGAGACCAAACGACGCGCCAACCATAATCAAGACGAACGGTATCCCGAACACGGCTGGGTAGCGCTTGATTGTTCTCTGCAACGGCGAGGGATTCAACGGGTTGGATCGAAAGGTCGGCATGGTTTCATTGCAAGGCGACTAATTGCCTTTTTTGGACAGCAACACCAGCGGCGGCGTCGCAGCAACTCGGCCGACTTCCATCACAACGACTGCTGATTTACACGTCATGCATCATGCCACGCCGTTGGTTCTGCTCCAAAACCCGGACCAAGTTTGATCGAAAAAGAGGGCGTTCATGGTGAGCACGACGAGTGTCTCCATCACAGCGTCTTCTTTGTGCAAAGACCAACTTACTGGTCGGACTGAAATTTTGATACGTTTGATTGAACTCGAACAAGTTCTGGGCATGATTATCTTCTCGCTACCAGCGGTGCCCGGATTCCTTTATGTCAACTCGGCCGATCCGAGGTCATCCAATGACCCAGCCAGCCCAGCTGCGCCTCAGCCTATGGGGGTAGTATGTAAAACATTGAAATACGTGAAGTTCTCATCCCCCGACGCCATGTCGAACACCGTGACCATCGTGCTTGGCGCACAATGGGGCGACGAAGGCAAGGGCAAACTCGTCGACGCCCTCTCCGCACACGTCGACATCTGCGCGCGTTGTGCGGGCGGTCACGACGCGGGTCATACCGTCGTCGCGCCGATCGGCTCAGATGCGCTTCCGAGTACCGTCGCTTTTCACTTGCTCCCGAGCGGTGCGTGGAGTGGCATGCCGTGATCTGGATTCTGGTTGTGATATTGATGGCATCTCTTAGGTCTCGTCCACCCGACATGCGTCGAGCCTACTGGGAACGGCGTGGTGATCCATCTGCCATCGTTCTTCAAGGAACTCGATGCGCTGGAGGAGCGAGGTGAGGTAAGAGGACGTACTTGAACACGCCGTCTAGGCATCCACTGTTCCGACCGGATATTCGTTTCTGATCGAGCTCATCTCGTCTTTGACTTTCATCTCATCGTCAACATCCTGAAAGAGTTGAATTGGGCAGTTTCAGGTCTGGTCGTTCTCATAACTGCGGTATATTGCGGGATGATCTGATAGTGCGTAGCATCGGAACTACCCTGAAGGGCATTGGTCCCACGTATTCCAGCAAAGCCTCACGTTCCGGCCTCCGTGTGCACCATCTCTTTGATCATTACACGTTTGCAGAGAAATTCAGGAGGATCGTCGAGGGTCGGTTTAAACGTTACGGCCATTTCGAGTACGATATCGAAGGTGAGATCGAACGATACAAGGCAAGCATTCCATGCCAACGTCGTCATTTTAGCACTAACACGCTCGACTTCTCGCAGCACCTGGCTGAACGGCTGAGACCGTTCGTCGTGGACAGCGTCGCCTACATTCACGATGCGCTCGCAGCATGAAAGCGGATCCTGGTCGAGGGTGCGAATGCGCTGATGCTCGACATCGTCTTCGACGACGATCGGCGGTGTCTGCACCGGTCTTGGGATGCCGCCAAAGGCCATCGGGACGACGATCGGCGTCGTCAGGGCCTACTCGATACGTGTTAGCGGCGGCCTATTCCCCACGGAGCTCTTCGACGTCCATCCGTCGATCGATAACTCGCCACGCAACCCTTCTGACGAAACGTCCACACAGAACATTGTGGTGCACCTTCAAGAGGTCGGTCGAGAATGGGGCACGACGACCGGACGCCCTCGCCGCGTCGGCTAGTTGGATCTCGTGGTGATGCGGCATTCCTGCCTCGTCAACGCGTACCACACGCTCAACTTGAACAAGCTAGATGCGTTGGACGCCCTTTCCGAGATCAAGGTCGCCGTGCTGTATACGCTCGATGGGGTGGTGCTATCCCATTTCCCAGGTCAGCGTCCGAGCCTTCTTTTTGGAACACGGGCCTGAATGAGATCCGGGCTTTGCTTGGCGGATTGTATGAGACGTTTCCTGGATGGCAGACGCCGATCACGAATGCGACGACTTATGAGGCCCTCCAGGAGAAGCGCCAAAAGTACGTCACGTTTATAGAGCATTTTCTTGGAACGCCGATCAGGTGTGTCGGTATTCGACCTGGGCGGGAGAGCATATTGACGAGGAAGAGTCGGATGGTGAAGTAGAAAGTTTTTCCAAGTATAGCGAGCGTTTTTTTTTTTACATGTTTCTTCCTCTCCTTGGCCGACTGGATGTATTTTGTATTCCAAGATCATGACTTTGGCCGACTACTACAGGTATATCCGAGTCTTCATCGCATGGCTCTCGATTGCTCCTGGTCTTTGAGAACATCATGTCCAAGTCAGAACGATACAGAGCACGGAGGTACCGCTGTTCGAAACGCAAGGATGGAGTTGCGTCGCCGTACTGATCACCGGACCAAAAGCGCCGGAATGTCGATTCTTTCCTTTCTTGCAATCCGAGTTCAAACATGAAAGTTCGACTTACTACCCTAGACATGAACCGTTATCCACCATGGTGTCAAAGACATTCTTCGCAGAATTCCAACCCGACAAGATCGGCCATTAGTGCACTTTAAATGCCACAGCGCACGGACCATGGTTTGGGGACATATAAAAAGGTTGATCCCCATTGCCCATTCTTTCCGTTCCCCGCACTTCTCAAGCCTCGACTCACATCTCTCTGCTAGCTTAAGTAGCATCGCTCACGCCGTCACTTGCTTCATGCATCTGTCACTGTCACGTCTCGGGTCTAAGGACTCGGATGTGGTTGTTGGGCTATATGTCGCCGGTCACTCCCATCTTGTCGTCTGTCAGCGATTCCCCGACGTCGCAACTACATGATTCGTGATGCTAACCCCGCCCTTCGATTTGACAGCTGTATTTGTCGTTGCGGCCACACAGACCCTTTCGCGCCCAGGGGGATTCCCGAAGTCCCTGGTTCTATGGCAAGTCGTCGTTTCATTTACTGTGTATATGCGCCCCGTTTGACGCTTTTATGATGAAAGTACCAACCAGCTGGCTCACCGGCAAACTGTGTAACGCACTCGAACGACTCAAGAACCAAAAGAAAGCAGAATTGTTCGATCTGTTTTCTGATTCTCCGGTACTTCGCTCGGCGGTTGGCTGCATATACAAGCAGTTCGTGCATCAAGTTCTAGTTACACAAAGCCCACTTTGCATCTACTGGTACGACACCAACATGGTTTTGAATGTCGTGTTACCCCAGCCACTTGATACCTGCACAACAAAAACCGATCTTCGGGCTCATCCCCCATTCTATTGGCGTCCACAGCGGGTCAACAATCCAGGAATTGATGGCCCGATCATCACGAACACACATCTATGTGATTCAGGCGACAATTGCTCGATCGCACACCAGCCCCCAACGGGGAATCGATCAGCTTCGGGATGATTTACCTGCGTTCAAGAAGCATTTGGAATGAAGGATGGTCTTTGTCGGGCCCGAAGAAGATCGGATAGGAGCCGTCGCCTCACGACGTGTGCGCATATACGCACAGAGCGGAGTCTCGATCGAGCGCTTGGTCGAAACGTGGAGTCGATGTTGACCAGGTTTTGGCATCACGTTTGTATTGGACGACGAGGGTTATCTGACTTGGATGGCGATGCGCGGTTGTCATGCCCAGCCCTTCCGGGACTCCAAGGCACCACACTCCAACATTATGGAACGACCCTAGGTGTATGTCCCGAATCTCGAGACGTACATGCTCCATGATACCAACTAACGACCGTCATTCCAGGGGACAAGGCTGCTTTATGCCTCGAGGGACATTTGATAGACTCATCTAACTAGACGTCGAGTAGGTTTGCTTCACATTGGGCACCCTGACGGTGAGATTGACCGTGGGTTTGTAGATCCTAGTGGCCCCCTTGTCAACATCGACAGACTGGGATCCACCATCCCAGCATTCAGGTCCTCTTCCAGATTATGTCCTCCCTTGTATATCTCGAATCTCGAGATGTCGACTAACTCGCGTGAGATGGTTACACTTGAAGCGGCTCACATTTTAAATGGAACGACCACTCAAGGCATCAACCTCGAGGGAGGGTCAGCGGACAACAAGACGTAGTGCCTCCTGAAGCGTCGACGTGGACAATCATGCCCCAGTACCAATTCTTATATGACGGTGTGTCCTGAATCTCGAGATGTACCACATGCCAAGATTGACTGGCGATGGTGAAGGTAACTACTTCCAAGTGACATTGGGTCGAAGGGCCGACCAAGTGCCCACGAACGACATGTGTATTTCTCTGTGGTGAAGCTACCTTGTTTCACGGAGAGTATGTATGTGGTTCATGGTCAATTGGTGGATACCTTGTCGTGCAGGCTAGAACTTGCGTCTGTGGTCGAATCAGATTGTTTTTAAATGTCAAATGTACGTCAGTGTTGAGTGATGATGTCCACAACCCCCCTATCCATCCATGTATATGCACCGGCCCCCATCAACAGTACTAGTGAGGCTACTCCGTCGAGTGTTCCACATCAAGTTTCCAGAATGATAGCCTAAGATGAATGCCAATTTGCTCTTAGGGCAGTTGGTCATGCACTCTGTGCAATTGTGCCAGTTTGTGGCGGGATCCCTGGTTGTCTCTAATGATTGGTCATCTAGAGCATGAAACCTCTGCGATGCACAAGTAGGTACAAGACAAGAAAGACTCAATATATTCGTCATGATACAAAAATTTCGAGTCTGGGAGGTCATGTTTACTCCGCGTCACCGGAGAAGTATATTGATGTCGATACAACGCACCTGTTCACGAAGAGCGGTTGTCTCTGCTATCCCCAGGGCCCAGATAGAGCGACCACGGACAATCGAGGAGGGGGTGAAGTCGGAACCGATGGCAGCGAACGTGGCAGTCGACCCACCCGTCTTCTGCATGTCTTGGGATGCCGCCAAATGCCACCGAGACTGCGATCAGAGTCGCCAGGGCCTACTTACTCTATACCCCAGAATCCCCATGGAACTCAGGCTGTTCGACGTCCGCCATACTCCAGTCGATCTCATAGGACATTCAAGTTGCGCTTCAAGGAGTCGGTCACGAATGGCGTCGGCTGGTTGGATCTCGTGGTGACTCCGAGTCGGGTGCAACAACACGCCTGCCTCATCAACGCGTAGGGACACGCCCTGATGCTCAGCGTCAGCTTGAATTTCAAACCTGGGCGCGTTGGACGCTGGGCCTTTGCCGAGATCAAGGTCGCCGTGCGGTATACGATCGATGACGAGGTGCCCGGTCAGCACCGAGTCGGAGCGGTCAGGAACACGGACCTGGGCCTCTTGGTAGCTCACTTGGACGCACTGTCGAACGTGGAGGGGATGGTGTTTCCCGGTTTACAGATGTCGATCACACGTGCGAAGAACTACAAAGATCAGGTAATTTTCTTAGAATGCCGATCGAGTGGGTCGGTAATGGACCCGGACGGAAGCGCATGTTGACGAGAAACGAGTCAGAAAGTGAAGTAGAAAGAAATCAAGTTTAGAGATTCGGCCGACTACGAATGTTTACGTAATCAGAGATCGAACGGATACGGGGAATCCAGGGGATTTTCATTCTACCACGGCTTTCACCGACCGAGTGGGGGGTAGACTCTTTAAATAACTGGTTGATGCCTGGTACGTTTTCGCCCGGTCCCCTCATACTCAGCTTCATGTCGCGCGCAGTGACCGTCGTGCTCGGTGCGCAATGGGGCGACGAAGGCAAAGGCAAGCTCGTCGACATTCTCTCTGCACAGGTCGACGTCTGTGCACGCTGTGCGGGCGGTAACAACGCTGGGCATACCATTGTCGTGCCTGTTGGTCCGGACAAGACGCCTACGACGTTCTCTTTTCACCTGTTGCCGAGTGGTGCGTGCCTGTCCATCCCGACGAGATGATGAAGGTGATCGGGTACAGGGCTCGTGAACCCGACGTGCGTTGGACTCATCGGCAACGGCGTCGTGATCCACCTTCCGTCGTTTTTCGACGAGGTGGATGCGCTGGAGGAGCGAGGTGCGCGAGTCGGACGTGAACGATGCTGTGATGCTGAGCTTGTTCCAGGCCTCAAGTGTGCCGATCGGATATTCGTGTCGGATCGAGCCCAGCTCGTCTTTGACTTTCATCAGATCGTCGATGGTCTGAAAGAGGTGGAGTTGGGTGGTTCCAGGTAGGGATGTCTTGGATGACTGTGCGAGGCTAGGACGCTCATGACGTGACAGCATCGGGACCACCAAGAAGGGTATTGGCCCTGCATATTCTGGCAAAGCGTCACGGTCTGGTCTCCGTGTGCACCATCTGTTTGACCACGCTACGTTTGCGGTGAAATTCAGGAAGATCGTAGAGGGTCGATTCAAGCGCTACGGTCACTTTGAATACGACACTGAGGGCGAGATAGAACGGTACAAGGTACGCATCGCACGGCACTGTCGCATGCATCTGTTGGCTGACAGGCTCGTTTCGCTGCAGCACTTGGCTGAGCGACTGAGACCGTTCGTCGTGGACAGCGTCGCTTACATCCACGATGCGCTCGCAGCACAAAAGAGAATTCTCGTCGAGGGCGCGAACGCGTTGATGCTCGACATCGACTTTGGAACCTACCCGTACGTGACGTCGTCCTCGACGACGATCGGCGGTGTGTGTACTGGCCTTGGGCTGCCTCCAAAGGCGATCGGAACGACAATCGGCGTCGTGAAGGCGTACACCACGCGCGTGGGCGGTGGACCGTTTCCCACAGAACAACTCAACGTTAGTCGATGCCACGTTCTCACGCGCTCTGTCTGAGGGACATTTGGCAGGCCATCGGTGTGCATCTTCAAGAGGTTGGTCGGGAGTATGGCACGACCACTGGACGCCGTCGCCGTGCTGGATGGCTGGATCTGGTGGTCATGAAACATTCGTGCCTGATCAATGGGTATGACAAGCTGAACTTGACGAAACTGGACGTCCTGGACGGACTTGCCGAGATCAAGGTGGCTGTCAAGTATACGATCGATGGCAAGGCGCTTTCCCATTTCCCAGGTAGGCTACCCGTTTGGGTTTTAGAATATAGATCTAAATTTAATTTGACAGCTGATCTGGAGGTGCTGTCCAAGGTGGAAGTGGTATACGAGACGCTTCCTGGCTGGGAGATGCCGACCATGACTGTGACGAGCTACGAGGGTCTCCCAGAGAATTGCAAGAAGTATGTAGAATTTATCGAGAATTTCCTCGAGATTCGGATAGACTGGATTGGCGTTGGACCTGGACGGGAGAGCATGTTGATCAAGGGCGATTGTGTATTGAATTAGAATTATTTATTTATTTATTAGATATTTTCCGTCTTCTCACGCCACATGCAGTTTTGAGAAATGGCATTTTGTTGGTTCTTGGTCACTCCCTTGTCACGACGCTCCGTCACTCCCCGCCGACGTAACGACCCCGTCACACATTCTCCGTCTTCTCGAACAATTATTGGATATGGATTCGGTTGTTCATCACAACCCGTCCCAGAGCACTTTGTCGCCCGTCTCGTCCGCTCGCAGACGAAGCTCAAGAGAGAATGAAACTCCCGCACAGCGACAGAAAAGGGAGAAAGCGGCAGAAAGACAACGGAGAAAGCGAGAGCGTGACCGTCATGTCAATAACTTGAATGCCGCAATGTCCTACCCACAACCAACCGAACCCCCGCCTCTTCCACAAACCCAGCCATCATCACCAGTCCCTCAACCCTTTACCGGTCAGGAGCTCTCCCCAGAGGAGGCCGCACGCAAGGACCGCGTCCGAACAGCAGCGCGGGAACGCCAAAGGAAACACCGCAGCCTGGCGAAACAGCGCAAGATGAGGGAGCTTGGTCTAGACATGACGAGCGAGATGATGCCCGGCATCGTGAACGGGCAGAACGAGTACCAGGTGATGCCGCCGCACGAGCTCGGGCACCTACAGA
>JBBPMK010000509.1:0-15123 GCA_038090295.1 Boletus semigastroideus | reverse complement strand
GCCAGATCTTCAGGGAAGGCAAACGCACAGATGTACTTCTTGATTATCTAAATGAAATCAGAAGGATTGGCAATGCCCGAGAAGCATTAGCCTTCATTCAGGGAAGACGTTCTGGAAACATAAGCTTCCTTAAGAATCGCACAAGGGACAGATCCGACAGGATGGACATTGATGTTGTAGACATTGATGCATTCAGACAGAAGCCAAAGGGCCAAAGAAGGATCTCATGCTACAACTGTGGTGGAGACCATGGAGTCAGAGACTGCAAGAAGCCAAAGATCAGATGCCCTCTATGCAGCTGGCTAGGGGGCAATCACAAAGATGAATGCCGGAGATCCAATGTCAGACCTTCCAATGTAAGGAACACAGAAGTCCATACCAGCTGGACTGATGAAGAAGACTCAGAGTCAGAGTTTGACTATGATGAGGCAGCAGAAACTGCACGAGTTTGTCAAGCTATTAGAGGGATGAATGTATCACAAATGGTAGCATTCTTCAGGGATACCCAAAAGGGGAAACCCAAGGGAAAAGGCAAAGCCGCTTGAACCATACCGGATGTTCCGGTGGCAGAAGTAACAGGTACACGATGCTAGATGTCGAAGACTTATCAGATCTTACAGATCAATCAATAATGCCAAGTGGGTCTTCACCTAGTGTGGAGCTTGGTCAGGGCCCCACACCGATGCTTAATTCACTTTCAAATAAACCTATAAAAAATGATGACAAGCCAAGTAAGGAAATCCCAGAAGACATATTCATGAGAAATGTCTCACTAAAGAAGGAAATCACCATGAAGGTGCAGATAAGCCCTGCAGATAAAAAGGATTGCACAACTATGGATGCACTCCTTGATAGTGGAGCTAATGTCATCTTTATTGATCACCTATGGGCACAGAAAAAGCAGATTCCTCTATGACGGTTAAGGAATCCTATACCAGTATACAATGTGGACAGCATGGTTAATGCTGCAGGGCAGATAACGCATTGTGCTGATCTAATCATAGATTACCAGGGCCACAGGGAATGTGTAACAGCCGAAGTTACAGATCTCAGCAAGAACACCTTCATCCTTGGCTACACATGGCTAAAGAAGCACAATCCCCAAATAGATTGGACTTTGGGTGAAGTAAACATGACCCATTGCCCTAGATCATGTTATCTATTACAAGAAAAGACATGTTTTCTTCGATCCTTAGATAAGGAAGAGGAAGAAGCAGCACACGTGGCATATGGCATTCGGGCTGCACTAGATGCTAAGGCACCAAAGCCCATGGACAAGACACCTGAGCAGTTGGTACCAAAAAAGTATCACTGCTTCCTAAAGGTCTTCTCGAAGAAGGCCTCGGAACAGATGCCAATCAGGAAACCATGGGATCACACCATAGATCTGAAGGACATGTTTAAACCTAAGAAAGGCAGGTTCATACCCCTATCCATCACAGAACAAGATGAGGTAGCAGCGTTCATAGATGATCAGCTGAAGAAGGGTTACATAAGACCTTCCAAAAGTCCTCAGACATTGCCAGTGTTCTTTGTCCCAAAGAAGGATGGCCACAAGCGCATGGTTTAGGATTACAGGTACCTGAATGAGCACACAGTCAAAAACAATTACCTGCTCCCCTTAATTTCCCAATTAGTGGATAAACTCAAAGGGGCTAAGCTATTTACAAAAATGGATCTCAGATGGGGATACAATAACATCTGAATCAAGGAAGGCGACGAATGGAAAGCCGCGTTTGTATGCTTCAGAGGAGCCTATGAACCCTTGGTCATGTACTTTGGGCTATGCAATTCCCCTGGCACATTCCAAGGAATGATAAATGAAATCTTTGCAGATATGGATGATGTCATAGTGGTCTACATCAATGACCTCATGATCTTTACAAAAACAGACAATCAGGCAGAACATGACAAGATCATGCTGGAAGTCCTGAGATGCTTAGAAGAAAATGACTTATTTGTCAAACTGGAGAAATGTAATTTCCGAGTGAAAGAAGTAGAATTCCTTGGAGTGATCATAACTCCTGATGAAATAAAAATGGATGATTCAAAGGTCACAGCCATTAAGGAATGGCCCACACCCAAGAATGTTAGAGGTGTACAAAGCTTTTTAGGATTGGCCAACTTCTACCGAAGGTTCATTAAAGATTACAGTCAGGTGGCAAGACCCCTGAATGACCTAACAAAGAAGGACAAGCCTTTCAAGTGGAAAGAGGCACAACAGCACACATTTGACATGCTTAAAGCCAAATTCACCTCCACTCCTATCCTCGCTTATCCAGATAACGATTCACAGTTTCTGTTGCAGAGGCCAACACTCAGGCAGACAATCTTACAGCAACACTCAACTACTGGCAAGAGTAAAGAATAAGTGTGGGGGAACATTACTTTGCTAGCTAAGAAGCTAGGATACAAATGAGATGGCGGAGTGGTTCACACAAGTCCTAAAGCCAAAGCCCAATAAACAAGTGGATAAGACTGAGGGGTAATCCTCAGTCAACTACCTACTATATATACAAGTACAGTTAAGGTTAGGTCAGAGCTCAAACTCTATGAAGAGATAAGTGTTACACTTGCCTAAGTGTAGCCCTAACTTGAGTGAGGCGAAGTAGTAGACTGAAGACGAGTGACAAATGACAGGGGCTTGATCTGGGATCAAGGTTGCTATGACGTAGCTAGCAATGCTTCTTTTAGAGGATGCCTTCTGACGCTTCAGTGAGTCGTGTGGTAGTGAACGCTGATAGACTTCTTGTAGAAGACTGGAGGACTGTTGAACGACTTGTTGACGTTCAATGGACAAGTGTGCAAGGTTCAGAGCAGCGACTCAAGAAGTATGCTGGAGACTTGGAGATGGAAGCGAGTTGTATTGGCGAGTACAATGAAGTACAAGGCAAGGACTAGCTGAGCAGTGACAAAGGAGATATAGGGAGACCAAGCTAGGGAACTACTAGAGAGCTAGCGAGGGTTTATATATGTAAAGGCAAGGGCGTGGACTAAGCGGGAAGAATGCAGCTGAGTGCAAAAGGTGAAACAGGGGTTGAAGATAAGAGACATGAGGTAACCTCATGTGGGAGAGATCAAGGGTTGAAGAAGATCAATATGATCGATCTGAAACAAAGAAGCAAGGCATGGGAAAATAGAAGTGAGGCATGTGGTACGCACATGCATCAAGGGTTCGAGAAGCAAGACATGCAGTTGGTGCATGGATCAAGGGAAGGAGAAGCATAGACATGCGGTATGCACATGGATCAAGAGAAGTGGAAGTGAGGACATGCGGTTGGCGCATGGATCCAGATGGATTGGGAGATGGAATTGGGGAATGCAGCTAGCGCATGGGATGAGGCAGTGCAAGGGTGATGAGGTATGCAATGCAGAGGGCGAGAACGAGTGTGGAGATTGCGAGGTGGGTAAAATAAAGGGGTTCTGGGAAGAGAGGGAGAACAAAGGGGATGAGTTCTCCAAGAAAAAGGTGGTACTGATCAAGCAATCGTAACAATAAGAGTGACTAATGCTACTGGCTAATAGTTATGATGTCACAGGTACAGGCACAGGGTCAAGGGTATGATGTCATGATGTCATCATAGATAAGAAATAAGGGCCTAGACTAATGATGTCATAGATAAGGGTCTGGACTATGATGTTATTGGTGGCTGTGGATCACGTGACCTGAAAAAGAAAGAGAAAAGAAAGGTCAAGTATTGGGTTTGAACTCGCGAATCAAGTAAAGTGAAAAAGTGCAGGAAATGGGTGCATAATGGGACGAGTTTGTAACACAATCTTGCAACAGGTTATGAGCCCTGCACTCAGACCCTAAAACAGACGCTATTGTTATCTTGCCACAATGTCACAGCCATCAGAACAGCCACCATTCCAACTGCCTGACCCCTATCCCATGAACCAGGCAAACAGTACTCATGTGCCTGCTCCCACTGTTCCCACTGCCCCTATTGTGCCTACACCACCGCTAGCTGCCCCCAATCCCAACCCATCCACACCTGATGCCCCACCCATCAGCTTCCCCACAAAGCTTGAGAAGCTCAACAATGACAATTGGGTGGAATGGTCATTCTGTATGAAGATTGCACTGACCCAGAGAGAAGTATTTGATGTTACATCCAGCACCACACCAAAGCCAAAAAAAGCCAAAAAAGGAACATGCAGTCAAACAATGGATTGCCTGTGTGGCCACATGTTCCTCTTTTGGCTTTGGTGTGGTGCCAGATGTAACATCAAATACTTCTCTCTGGGTCAGTGCAATCTTCATACAGAATGACCATTCCATCCAATTGTCATTGTTGAGCTTCTCAAGCTTTGTGGGGAAGCTGATGGGTGGGGCATCAGGTGTGGATGGGTTGGGATTGGGGGCAGCTAGCAGTGGTGTAGGCACAGTAGGGGCAGTGGGAACAGTGGGAGCAGGCACATGAGTACTGTTTGCCTGGTTCATGGGATAGGGGTCAGGCAGTTGGGATGGTGGCTGTTCTGATGGCTGTGACATTGTGGCAAGATAACGATAGCGTCTGTTTTAGGGTCCGAGTGCAGGGCTCATAACCTGTCGCAAGACGGGGATGTGCGAGACGCAGAAGTCGGACTCAGGAATCAGACGGAGTGACCCCTTGTGGGGGCAAGAAGCAACATAGATAGATGATGCTCCTAACCTACTGCTCGATCTATATACCGTAGCTGATAAACTCGCTCTCATGTGATTGTCACATGACTGTGGTCGGATTGCTATTGGGCATTGCCAATCTCCAACAATTTTGGTAGTACCTTTTTTCCTGATGCACGCACGTCAGCCAGGAGCAGTCTCGACAAAAGCGGTGGAGCACCGCACAGTGGATGGTATGAAGAGGCTGTCTAAGCCGATGTAAGAGTGTCTGCGTTTCTTGGAGAGCAACAGCGTGCGGAATAGGTCTCCGGAGGTGGAAATTCGACCGATTGCGGAACGGGCAAGTATCACTGTCATACTACCACGACAGCTCGAGTGCTAGTGGGTCACGCAAAGAGACCCAGTCACCTGCGCCACGAAATGGTCGCAGCCATATCCCAACACCCCGAACAAGGAGTGCATCTGTCGATCCAAATGCTCTGTCACGCCCGTCGAATGCTCCTGGCCCGGGATCACCTTCAACGATGCTCTCAATAGCATAACTGGACAACTGAATACGTACGATGACGGCTCAAATGGACGCCCTCGTGTCAGAGAGGATGACGTTGATCGAAGCGGCTGCAAGGCGCCGACCGGTGCGTCTCTCCATTCCTTTCCGTCTTCTCGGAGACCAATCCATGACATAGGTCATGGATGGGATGAACATGATGCTTTCCAAGATATTCTACAGGTCGAAGGAGAATGTGTCCGGTGAGCCCGTCCCTCGCCCTCGCACATCGTAGCGACCATGTGTCTCATTCCAACGCAAAGCCTCCAAGCCGAAGTCGACGACCTCCAAGAGCGGCTGTTCCGAGCCCCTTCGTTTGCTCGTAGAAAAAGACCTAAGCAAAATCGCATAGCTGCGGGCTTCCTCATCCGAGACGTCCCCCACAGGTGAGCCTTTTCATGGCAAACGTACACCGACGTTGACCCGGTGCTCGTATTCACCACAGGACCACACCCCACCTTCAGTTCACAGCCACTCGAGACCGACATCGCTCGCGTCGCCCTTGATGCCTACCGCCGTTGCTCGCGATCCTCCGCCGCCTGATGACACAAACGCAGATCTCATCTCGCTTCCAATAATATCGCGTAGTGGGTGCGCGTTCGTGGCGCCGCCGCACATACCCGAGGCGCCTCCCCCTGTCACACGCGTCGCAGCCCTGATACGCGCGATACGCACGATATTGAGAGAGTGCAAGCGGCGCTAGACGTCCCATGGATGCGTCTGGCGCAGAAAGATGAAACGCTCGTGCAGCTTTGTGCAGACATGGAGAGGCTCCAGCGGGCATTGTAGACACAAACGCAGGAGGACGGAAGCGGCGGCTGATGGTTGTCAGCTACGGCGGATCGATCTAAACTTTGTTTTGCTTTTTGTTGTTCCTCGAAACGTTGTCTTTTGAAAAAAATCATTTGCTTCGCTTATATGTACTGTACTGTAAGCAGTAGTAGTTTTCGTTGATTTGCATCTGTATCTCTGCTCTCTGTCTTGCATGTAGTAGGCAGTAGTAGTAGTATATAGCATTTATTATGCACCTGCAGTCGTAAGATGAAAGGAATCAGGATCGGAAAAGAATGTCAAAATCACCACGTACCGCCAGTGGCAACCTGGGAGATAAGATTTCTGAGAGCCTTGGAATCCTCGATGCGCCCGACGGAAGATACCCGACACTTCCTGACCATCAACCAACGGACGTCGCCCAACCCCTCTAGCCGATCTCTACACCTCGACTCCCAGTCCGCTACAGTGGAGGTCCTTGATTGATCACCAATATCATCCTCTTGCGATATGTGTAGACTCGCTCAAACCGTCGTCACTGGGCTTCGCCGTCGATCTTGCGCGCGTCGATGCACCACACCAAGATGGACTTGGACATCGCATTGGTCACTTGCCATGGGAGTCAGTTCCGCTGTTGTTCTTCCAGGTCCCGTCCGGTTCTACTTCCATCGAAGCCTCGCGTGTCCCAAAGCTCACAGTGCACGCCATCTTCCAATATCGTCGAGTAGCCAGTCGTGCGCATAGTACACAGCCAGGAACCGCTGGACACCATGGCGGCCGCTTTCGAATGGTTCGGAAAGCCCCTGATCATGTTAATGAGGGAACTCTTTCCAACGTTTGTCTGACCGACGAAGACAACACGAACCTTGTCCCGGATTGCAAATTGCCAGGGTCTGGACCTCAGCACGCTGGATTGGGGGGCACTGAACATGGGGAGGCTAGGCCAGCCGGCGCTGGAGGGTACCGATAGTACCTGCGCAAAAAATAAGCATTAGCACACGACGAGTAATTGTCAACTCACGTAGTTGGCGCTCTGGACCGCATCACGATCCCCTTTTGCACAGTACACGATGCAGTCAGACAAGGGTTTGAGATCACCTCGGGAAAAAGAACCCACTCGATCTCGACTGCGAGTAAGAAACGGAAATAGCTTTTCTGTTCGTCGAATAGTTTGATGACCTTGTCTGGAGTCACGTCGATCCCAGGCAACATCACCATTTGCCGCAAGGCCACTACACACCTACCTGGCTCCTTTCCGGAAAGCCGGCGCTCTGAACGGCCGTCGATGGGCACATTATCCAAAAGGAATTTGTTGATTGCCTGCAACAGTGTCCCGGAGGCCAAGATAATGTTTCTCAGCTGGAGCAAAACACGACGAGTCTTCCAATCGCCGATTTTCTCCGCCGCGAGCGTTCCGACAGTCAAAATAATCTTTCTCCGCTGGGGCAAGACACGATGGGCCTGCCCATCGCCTCGGATTCTAAGTCTCTCGACCGCCATCATAATAGCAGCTTGAAGCTTTCGCGACTTGGTCAAAATGTTTGTGAGTGTTTTCTCGTTCTATAATTCGAATGGTTTGAGTCTAGTGTCTGGGCAACATGCACGAGACCTTGACATCAACTCACCTCTCGACCCAGTGCGGTCAACAATGCCAGCCGAGACGCCGAACACAGAGCGCACTCGAACATCCAGCAACTTAAACCACCCGTACACCTCCCAAGAACCTGATGTAACCTGACGTCTCCCTTGCTTGCGACAGACCGCACATTGATCCCTTGAAGGCTGAGATTGTGCACGAGCGGTGCCGTCTTCTTAGCAAGCACCAGTCCGGAAGGCAACGGCGCGTCGATGAAAAACAGATATTCCAACAGGGTGAGGTGACCTGTGGATGCGGCCAGCGCAACGATGTGGAGCATCTGCTCCAAAGAGTCAAGAGGAAGTACATCACGTCGGATCTGAACCAGCCTCCGTATCATGACTAGAAGACCTTGCTCTGTCACATGTTGCAGATATCGTTCTCGACGGAGAGCGGGAGGAGAAATGCCACGTCGCGAACTTCAGCTGCCCATTCGACGAATTCGTCCACTCACAGTAGGCTCGAAACATGGAAGATAGCTGCAGTGATTCCCATCAAATATGGCCGAATATATCGCTCTAGATATCATGGCACTGCCTTCCTTCAAGAAGAGGTCGAAGAACTCGCTATTTTCGCGCCGGAGAGCAACCTTGAGTGGCAACCTGAAGTCACGTCGTAGTTCCTCGATATCCCAACCGGCGGAGTTCACGTCAACGCCGTATAACAGCAATGTCCTGGCATGGTCAATCTTGTCTCCTGCATAGTGTGTACGAAGGGGTTCGAACCACACTTTGCATTGCGGGGGGCACGGCGTAGAAACGCACGTAAGAATGGCTCAGGAAACGTGGAAATCAGGACACAGATGATGAAATCGTGATCTGGGGTTATCCATGATTGATGGAGGTGGTACAAGGAAGCCAGCCTGCACATGCGCGTCTGGCACTCCAAGGGATGTATCGATATTTCTGATTGCAGAACAATCATGGAATCTATAATTGCGTCCGATGGGTCAAGATGCGCGAGGTGATCGAAACTGCAGGAGAATGCGTAATCAAGCAGTGGCCGCGATTGGACAGTCTTGTTGTCATCGAAAGGCTGGTTAAGGGAGGCAACAAGGTAAGCCATGCACAACTGGAATACCTGCTCGTGGGCATCTCGTAGATTGATATAGTACGCCGGCATTTCCTTGAGAGTAAGCCTGTCTGTAAGATATTCCCATTTGTGCATTATCAGCTGGACGCAGATATCGTCAGGGTCACCCTCACTTTGACACTAAAATGTGAGAGGGTGATAATGTCAGACTCTTCGTCGTGTACCACAAGGCTCCCGAGCGCATCCAATATTGTAATTTTATGTATCGGAGCGTTGCTTCGGTCAAGTGTCTGCTTCTCAAGGTCTATGGAGAGTACCTCAAACACTTCCCTTAATATCAGAGGGCGTGAGGTGGTGACAAGCCACGCAAGGACACATTGGGCAGCCTGCCCTTCCGACGGCCGTTGATCAATTCCACGTAAAATTCTTTCGTATGTAGCATCGAGGCCCTTTGGAATGTTCTTTAACGCATCGTGAAACTCTCGGGGGGTAAAACATGCTTTGAGAGTGTCGAGTTGACATTGAACCCACCGAAACATACGAACCAAATGAGTTTGTGAACCAATGTTAAGTGGTAGACAAACATTCCTTCCGCTTTTTGACACAAAGTAGAATGGGCCATCTTCAGCTCTGGATCAAGGGACCCTAGCCGCACGTGTGAGTCTATCTCTCCCTGGTGACATGCAACTCGATGTCTCTCGATACCGCTTCCATCACTTCGACCACGGAGATGCATGGGAACCGGCGAAACTTGTGCTTGATGACTGAGATGGGACGACTGCTGACGAACAATCGTAATCTCTTCGTGTTCAATTCGAGGAGTGCACTGAGTAGATAATCAATGTCCCGGCATTCGTCCAAAGCATCAATGACGATAAGAGGTGGTAGGGCGAACTGTCCTGCAACGCGAGATACCAGGGAAGAAAGAGAGGTGATATCCTTGAGAATAGCATCACCTTCATGTCTCCACTTCAAGTTAACCAATTCGTCAACAATTCGGAGAAAGCCACGTTTGAGTTTTCTGTGACGATATTGGTCCACTAGCTGATAAAGCAAGGAGCGTGTCACTTCAGTGGCATCCATGGCTCTGTCCTTTCCAAAATCACAGTAAAAGAATGCAAGAGGTTCATCCTGAAGTGTCTGATCCAGGTGTTCGATTACAGACGCACTGTTCTGTTGGAGATCCAGGCCTACGTTACTGTAGATAACCATTTACTATTATTTTCCTACATTTCCTTTCATGGACACCCCGTATACTTGACGCGTCCGTTCGTTCACCTATCCTCCAGTCTCGTACCACTCGACTGGAGGTAAGCTATTATCCCACTTCTTACATTCATTCCTTACTTACCTAGTACAATATTTACCATCTGTCTAGCGTCGCATTCTTACATGTTCAGCATTGGACTCGATATCGCTACTAATACAAGCCCAGATGAGTGGACGCACATTAAAACTGATTTCCCGCACCCAGCTACAATTGTTGTACAATCGTTAACGAGTGCTTCAGAATACCATGCTCTTGACAGCATATCTTTTCCCTGCAACCACAGAAACGAGCGTTCGCCAGCTAACCATGCTTTGTATCCATTCGTCTCAGGTAGCCAAGTGCGCGTGTCAGTTTGACGCTGTGACAGAGTGGCCCTGTGCTTCTCAAAGCACCTAAATACATCGAGCCATTGCAGGATAGTATCTAGCTTTTTCACTGTGGATGCAACGCGTGTCAAGCTACAGAATTCACAGTACAAATGCGCACAGTAATCCGGTTGGTGTGCTTTTCCTTTTCAGTGCACTCCACTTTGTAGGGGGTGTTACCCAATAGTCCATCAAATTTATGGCTCATTACCACACTGTGCGATGGCAACTGGCACAGGCACTAGATGTGGCAATACTCACTTAGATCTAGCCCGATGTGCAGGATCTCGTACGACCAGGTCGTCATGTCATCCTCCCGTTCGGTCCTCTGCAGATGATAGATATGGCAATTTGCAGTGCTGGAAGAGCCGGAGTTTTCCTCTCCAGTCTCATCCACAATTGCTCTCTGAGAGGGACTGAAGCCACGACAAAAGTTATGGCATTTGCCTCGTGTTACGCCGATTCTGAAATTCGGTTAACGAGCTGTAGCTGCCAGTCAGTGGAGATGGGCCTTGCCGAATATCTACTCGACCCTGCTTGGTGCATTGTGCATTTTCCTTGCCGAAAAAACTCACAGACCTCTGCGTAGAAGCCGCAGAAGCAGCGTTCGACTGATGCTGGTGCAATCATAGAGTGGTTCCTTATTACCAACGCTGTTCTTTAACAAACCGTCTCAGTCGATTCGTATAAGATGGGCACAGACCTGGACTAGACACCCGACGCGAGCAAGAAATCGAAATAACCCCGACGATTATGAAAGATGATCGCTTCATGAATTTTATCGCGTCTAGGCGTAGAACTGAGGCCGAAACTGAATGGTATGCTGCTAGAAAATGCCAGATTGGGGGGTGAGAATTCACTTCATTTCATCCAATGCCATCAGGCATATGACGGGCCCACTGGCAGAGATCCAACCACGGAGTTGCTCGTCAAGGGTAGAATCGCCGCTGCCAGTGACCGTGCATTCGTTGGGGATCCCAAGGATATCCTGAGATGTGACCTTAATTTTGTCTAGCCAAAACTGCGCACGAGAAATATCGGACTCGGGTTGTGCCCCTACATCCGCAAGAATGCTACCAAGTTCGTGCGAAACCTGAGCAATCTTGATGAGGTTTGCTTGCGCCAGCTCCATGACGGGTCACCAAGAGATAGAAGATATTCGCGCGGTGCGACCTGTTCGGCAAGTGCCCTCCATCAGCATTGCATCTCGATAACTCGGTCACATGCGCCCCAATAGTGTTTTGTTTACATTCTCGCCCGTATTGAAGCCCTTGTCCGAGCTAGCTCGTTCACTTGGTCATCGCACGTAGTATATGGACACAGGGTCCCCACCTTAGGTTTGAAGATTTAGTCAACGGCAGGTATGAGGAACTTTCTGTAGGAAGGAGTCGGTTGTGGATCAGGATGGCGTTACTCGGGATATTCCGAGCAAGGGTCGAAAGAGGCTTAGCAATAGGGTAAACGGGGATCTCGGATGGACAACAGCCACCGAGACCTAAATACCCTGCCATTGTACCCTGACTGGGGTCGAGTACCCCCCATCGTGCTCTCCCTTGAGGGTTTTGCTCCCGTAGAGTTCCCCTCTGGCCCTTCAAGCCTAATCTTGAACCCAACTTTTTTCTTGATTTTTTCTGTCTTTTTTTGAGCGTTTGACCCTTGTCGTTCATTTCGATCTAACAACTCGGTGTTCAGCTGAAATGATTGATCCAGACGAGAGAAAGGTAGCACTTAATGTCACCATCTCTGCTGGTGAGTATGCGTATCTGTTCCGGCTTGCTCGCTTTACTTTATTTCTCACCCAATGACAAAGCGGCATCGCTCGCAGTCATGATCGGGGATTTCCTTTGGCGCATTCGGGATGAAACCAAGTATGTATGGCCGTAAGTAATTCATCTATCCAATGTGTTTGATGATGCCGAATACATCTTCATCCCAGAAGGCTGCGTATGTCCTGGTCTACCAGGGTTTATATGCTCGCAAGGTATGCGGGCATGGCCAGTCAAATGTACGCGCAATCCCTTTCTCCATGGAATACGTCGCGTGACACGCACACGCTGATAGATATAATGTCTACTTTGCGGCACGGATGTATCTTGGCATCGATGCTTCGCCCCTTGTATGTAGCTTGTGGTTCACATACCAAGCGGTCGTCGTCCAGTGTCTCCTCCTCTTTGTGGAATTCTTGCTTATGCATCGCGGTACGTTCTCCACCGATGCTTTTTAACTGGCCCTTCATCAACAGAACTTAGTCTACGCCCTATTCCTTCACAACGCATATATCTTGGTGATCTTGATCTCGTTCGCTCTCTGCCAAATGGCTTCTATGGGGGTCAGCACGCGCTTCTCAGTTCTCTCCAACAAGCACAGCGTAACGTGTTTGATGGTGAAAGGCAACCCTGGGAATGTCTTTTTCAGGTAACGCATTTCCTCGTCCCTTTGACGCACGCACGGCTCATCTCCCAGCGGGTAGCGCGACGACGATGACCACCAACTTGGTCATTTTCTTCATGACCTTTTCGAGGTATTTTCGCTTACCAGTAAAATGGACGCGAGAAGGGCTTGGACGCGCCGTCCTGCAAGATGCGATGTTTTCGTTGAGTTCAATATCATGTCAGGGGCAATGCTACATTCAATGGTGAACGCTGAAATTTGATCTGCCAGTGATTATGTTGTTTTTGACGCTGTGTTCCCTCGAAGTGATCAAGCTTAGCATGAGTGGCAATATTACATACTAGTGAGTGGAACCTTCAGGTGATCTTGGCACATTGACTCTTTTATGTGAACAGTTGGTTGGTATGCTTACTCTGGATATCTGTGAGTCTTTCATCTTCGTTGACCCCCTATCTTCTTAATGTCGATTCAGATTGGAAAGATCATTGTGAACCACGAGAAAATACCGCGAGACGATGGCGAACGAGGGGAAGGCGGCACATGGAGAGGAACGCTGCAGCTTACGTCGCAGATCGAGATGGGCCAGAGCGAATGGTCGTTGGAAATGCAGATTGGGTCGTCTGATGGGCACACCCCCACCACGAGGACGTTGCAAAGTCCGCTGTCGACGCAGTCGACCAAGACAGGCGAACCCTCACCTCTGTCTGCCTGTCCGAGCAACGGTTCGCGGGAATGGTTTGGGGACCGCCCACTTCCCTCTGTACACCGGGAACGACATAGTCCGCAACCATCCAGCACGGTGTCGCGTATGGAGGTATCCATGCGCCAACCTTCACAGTCGAATGTCTGCGAGGGTGACGGTGATGCGCCACAGACAGAGGGTCATCCTTGGGAAAATGCAGATTCTGGCGCCCATAGTCCTCGTCCTCGTCTTCGTCCTCGGCCGTCGAATTCGGAGCTGCCACCTTTGGAGGTATCGTCATAGGCTAAGTCTATCTGGTTATTTGGTTAGTCTCGGCGTCGTCGTTTTCGCTGTATCATGTGTATATTATTCACCTTGTCTACATACCGAACTGTCTAATCCACTGTCGTTGCAGGAATACCGGAGTACTAAGTAGTACCTTGTCTTTAGTTACAACAGTCATGTAAACACAAACAAACACATTCTCACTCGACGCGTCCATCCAACAATGGCTCGTGCACACCGTGTCGCCATCTATGTCGCTGCCTTCGTCCTCGTCTACTTCCTCGCCTTGTTCTCCGTCCTCCCCATCCCTTTTATTGACCCCGACCTCGTCGCCCAGCTCCTCCCTGTCGTGCGTTACAAACACGTTCTCGGACATGCGTACAACTCACGCGTGGATGACAGATCCCATGGTGGCTGCTCGTGTCTTTCGGCGCCTACTCGCTTTCCTCGCTCGGTTGGGGCTTGTTCACGTTTCAAGATTGCCCCGACGCCTATCAGGAGTTGCTGCGGGTGCGTGCTCACTTGCCCTCCTTCCCTCCGTGTTTGGTTCGTGAAACGTTTGTAGGAAGTCAACGACGCCAAGAATGATCTCAGAGGAAAGGGTGTCACGGTGGACTAGCTGGGGATTTACCGTCGAGCATGACATTTCGTTTGCCTCACGCGTACGTGTACTTATACGTGGATGTCCGCGAATACACATACTGCGTATTCGGTGGTTCGTTTTCAATTTTCCATTACCCGCTTATGTCCTCCTACCACGAGGTGGAAAACCTGCATAGAGAAAAAAAAAACCGCCATGTGTTGGAGTTCGAGCCGGACACCCCAGTCGGACACCAAAGCTTGCAGCCCAAGTCTTCATGGAGGTCCGTGCAGCAGCAACCCACCGTGTATGCGTGTCCACTTCTACGTCGTTATCCCTCACTCTCTGGGACCTTAATGATGATCGCACACGTCAGAGAGGATGGAAAGTCATGTTGTAACAAGTGATAGGTATATTCTCGTGCCATGCCATGAAATCGTCATTAGGGACAGTTTGATCGTAAACCTGAGCTAAACCAGGCCCAGGCGCCGCAGTAATGCATCCTGTAGAATACTCAGTAAGTCACTAAGTAAGCTACGGTAAACCGATGTAACTATTTGCTTATGTCAGCAAGTACGTATGTAATCAGTAACCCTCAAACACGACAGGGTAAGATAATTGCTAGAAGGAATAAAAAGTAAACAAAAAGCAAACCTAATAGAATTTGAGTTGCGCCACCGGTGTAGTTACCGGATATGGTAAGTCATGGCGCGCTCGCTGGTCGTCGTCCTCGGTGTGTGCAGCATTGCGCAGGGTAAATGAAGGTGGGGAGTTGCCTCAATGTACAAGGTGCGTGTATAGCGCGTTCGAGTCGTCCGATATGGCCCCGGGGTGGCCGCTCGACGTGGTGAGTTGTTCTCTCACCCGAGTGTAACCTACTCGTCTCGTTTTGATTCGTCCTCGACGTATTGGTGGGTTCGGATTGGTGGTGGTATGTCTGTGGTGATGGCTGAATGGA
>JBBPMK010000508.1:0-15215 GCA_038090295.1 Boletus semigastroideus | reverse complement strand
GATGCTCCCAAGTTCGAAGCGGACTCGAAGGGATTCGTTTCCAACTTTGCGTATCAGGTCAGTCAGCATCGTTGTTATAAGCGGGAGATGGACGGCTTGACGGAGATGGTGGCATTCTGATGAAGCTTAAACGATATTGATGTACGATTAGCGTCTGGTTGCAAAGTACAAGTTTGTCTGCGTGGCTGATACATGTTTCTCTACCCGGATAAACCGAGCTCGATAATGCCGTATACATTGGCGACACGGATATGCCACTGTTGACACCACATAACCGTTGCTGAAGTCGATCGTGTGTTTGTGTGGCTTCTGTATATTGACAGTGTCTACAGGCTTGTCGACTGAGATGAACTTCTCTTCCATAATGATCGCAGGGGGTTTCGATGGTGTAGCAATCGGGGGCATGTCAGGTTGGGCAAGCCATTCGCCCCAGGGACTTCTTCGACAAGAACCGTACTGACGTAAGCAAGAATGTAGGAATATGGATCACGTGTCTAGTGGTTTTATACCATCGTGTTTTTCGTGAGGATGTCCCAAGCCGTTGGCAATGTATGTGTACATTTCGTCTTGTCCGCTGAGAGTTGAATTCACTTGGGAAACGACAGACAGCGCTCGCCTACGCTCGGGCATGGCACCATGTCGATGCATCCAACAGGGTGCTCGGAAAACTCGCGGAGAGGATCGCACTTGTGCTCATGGGCAAGCACAAGCCCATATATGACAAAGGTGGTGAGTATTTGTCATGCCAGACCTCTAATTCTGGTGCGATTCTTGTTTAGTGGATTGCGGGGACTATGTCGTTGTGACCAACGCGCGGAACATCAAGGTTTCGGGGAGGAAAGACGAACAACTCGTCTACCGGAAACACACCATGTATCCGGGTGGTCTAAAAGAAACGCCTTACAAAACCATGATGGAGAAGAAGCCGAACGAGGTACGTGCTTTGTACCCTCGCTGCGCTAGTTTCTGAAATTGAATGTACCCCACTTCTAGATCATTTATCACGCCGTGTCAGGCATGTTACCCAAGAACAAACTACGAGACCGGCGCATGGCACGTCTCAAGGTGTTTGGCGGGTCAAATCCGGGCATCTACCGGGATAATATTCTAAAGCGATGGGAGGATGGTACCTTGACGGACGAATACATCCTAAAGTTTGGCTCCAGGAACGAAACATCAGTATCCTCGTCATCGTCAAAATAGCACAACACTTTCGTTGTTCATCGAATCTCTCGCATTCTGCATTATATTTCTGGATCCTATCATGTGCGAAATATCGACAACTACGCTGCTTCTACTCAGTTCTTCTGCGTTTCGAGCCCTGAGGCTCTTCTGAAATACCGGGTCTTGATAAGAGTGTATGTGCTACATATTCCTGTAGTACGATTCCTGCAATTGTCGCTGTTAAGCCAGCTCCGGAATCAAAGCTTATCGACGGACCTATTGCCATGAGGGCAGAACCATCGAAGGCCTTGTACATATCCTTGTCGTAAGTGTCACCTCTCGTCCTCTGTCTTTTCCCGTTGTCCTCTGCATCCAAAACGTTGCTCTTGTCATCCTCCTCGGTGATCTCGTCCTCTGTTTCAATGTCTTCCTCGGGGTCCATATTTCGGTGTTCACGAGTGCTGGAAACGAGAGCATGAATATTGTCTGGCGATGACTTGCGCCTTTCCTTTTTCATCCCGCGAAAAACTCTGCTGCTGTCGAACAGTTGCCCTCTCTCGCGATAGTAACAACTGGCGAAGTGGTGTATGGATTTTAACAAATCCTAGAGTGATGTCAAGGAGGAACTATGCTCAGGAGAATGAGCTCACGGGGGCTGGATCGGGAAACGGAACAAATGATTCTCCCGGGGAGGTGGCATCTACGTCTTGTTCGAGAGACGAGACGGAGGCAGGAGGAGGATCAAGGAAACTGAGATCGCGTAGGAAAGATAGACGTCGTCTAGTCCTCAGATTCAACTCTGGTTCTTCGATTGGAATGTGGTCGTCGCGAGCTCGCTCCTTACCCTTGCTCCGGGTGTGTCGTTCCTCGTTGCCAGAGAGGGCGATAAACTCGCCTTCCACATCGCCCGTGGGTACTTTCTTCCTCCGTAACTTGACTGAACTCTTCCCCCCAGCATCTCTTGCGATCCAATTTCCTTTGGAGTCAACGAGAGTCGACCCTGCGGTACGACGTCTAGCGTTAGCGGAGGACTGTTGTACGCGAGACCCGTCTGGGTGCAAACGAAGGGTCGCGAGGTCGTGTGTAGTACTCTTTCTTCGAATGCTCATTCGTGGACACAAAGAAAGTGCGCGGGAGTGACGGACCGTGACTCGAAATGACCTGCCCTAAAGCGACCGTCAATGTACGACGCGACCGTCATGAGACGTCGCACTCGCGGAATCATCGCAGACGACGCCGACGACTCTCTGAAGGAGAACGTCACGGTCGACACACGGGGAAAAGAAGTAAAAGTCAAACAGGAGAACGCCAAAAAAGGGAAGGCACGTCGTGTCGTCGAATCTGACGAGGAGGAAGAAGAGGAGCAGCTGCCTGCCCAACCCAATGGTGGAACAGAAAACGGGCTGAATCACGACGCCGAGGGTGAAGAGGTGGAGGAAGTCGTCGACGACGAGGGCGAAGGCACACCCAGGGGGCGCAAGCGCGCCAGGGTCAACTCAGTTGGCGCTTCCGTGCCTTTGAGCCCGAAACAAGAACGCGTTCAAACACTTCCGCGGGACGATGACGGGTAGGTCGCTCTCTTGTCTTTCATGGAAGTGCATCACTCTGAGGGCATCCTCAGTTTTATACCCGGATCTATAGTCCGTGTGCAGTTACAGAACTTCGTCACGTACGATTGGGTGGAGTTCTTTCCAGGTCCGTATCTGAACATGATTTTCGGTCCCAACGGCACTGGGAAGAGTAGTATCTCTTGCGCAATTTGTCTCGGCCTGAATGGGACGCCTGGCGTGAGTCTATCCTGCATACTGCGAACAGGCATTGACGCGCCGTCTAGCTCTTGGGTCGTGCCAGCGAGATCAGTGCTTATGTCAAGAATAACAAGGAAACAGGTTATATTGAAGTCGAACTAAAAGGACCCAAAGGGGAGCGAAACCTCGTCATCCGACGCAACATCAGCGCAAAGACTAGGGCATCGACGTTCACTCTCAACGGCCAGCAGACCACTGCTAAAGACATAACCACCCGCATGGCAAGGTTGAACGTTCAAATCAGCAACCTTTGGTAATGGAAACTACCGAACGTGTTTTATATTTTGTGCTGATATATGTGCCCTGCTTAGTTGCTTCCTTCCTCAAGACAGAGTCTCCGAGTTTGCACAGATGACGCCTCAGCAGTTGCTCAGAGAAACTCAACGAGCCGCGGGCGATCTTAGTCTCACAAAGTGGCACGATACCCTCATTACTGCTGGAAAGGAGCTCAAAGCTATACAAGAGGTGACGTGGATCGTCATATCATGTTCTATTGAGTTTGTTGATGCAGGCATCACAGCGAATAAAAGAGGGACAAGAATCGCTCAGAGTGATGGAGGAGCGAAACGCTCAACTTGAGCGGGACGTAGTACGGTATCAAGAACGTTTGAAGATCGAGAGAGAGGCATGTTTGATTTTTTCACCGTTGATCCCGTCTTAACATTACCCAGATCGCCATCCTGATAGTTTTGATCCCCGTCAAAGAGTACCACGAGGCGAAGCAGCGCTATGCGCAAGTCAAGGAACGCCAGCGTCAGTTACATACTCACGTTAAGAAACTTCAAGAAAAAAATGCTCCCGTCCACGCGAAGCGCGAGTCAGTTTGCATTCTGTTCATGCCGAATCGATTTTTGACCCTTGAGTAGACAATTGATTGCGCAATACAAGCAATATGAGAAAGCGCGGGAGAAGAAGAAAAACGCATCCAAGGCAAAGTTCCAACAGATGAAGACGAAATGGAACGAGAGTGATAAGCTTGTTCGTTGTACCGTCTTCGGCACGACAAATACTTAATTTCTTGCAGGAGAACGACGCCGAAGAAGTCACTAACACCCTTGATGAATTGAAGCGTGAGGAGAAAGACCGCGCGAAGAAAATCAGGGATCTCGATAACCAGATAAAAAAGATGCAGAAGGAGATCGACAGTCCTCCAGAACTGGAAGATCTAGAACCAATAAATAACGCCATCGTACGTTTCAACATTTTCACACTGCGCAACGCTGCTCACGCCGACCTCGATATTAGCGCCAGTTGAACTCGGATCACAGCCGCACGAACCTCCGCATGGAAGAACTCCAAGAGCATCAGAGGGTTAACATCGATGCTTCTGCCTCCCAGAAAGCGAAGATCGACGAAGCTATGAGCCAGTAAGAGCACTCGCCTTGGGTCTGTTCTCTGATAATTTATGCCGCTAGGTTACGAATGTTGGATGATGAGCGAAACAGAAAACTCGCAAATCTCAAAACATGGGACCGAGACCATGCCGACGCAGTTGCATGGCTTCGCAACAATCAAAACAGGTTCAAAATGGAGGTGTTTGAGCCCCCCATGATCTGCTGCGACGTACCAGACAAGAGGTTCACGAATCCCGTGGAAGCTTGCTTTAGTGCCACTCAGTTGAAGGCCAGTGGTGTTGATGTATTCATCGACAAAGAGTTCTCACGATCCATTTAGACCTTGGTTGCACAGTGTGAAGAGGATTATGAATTACTCAATCGTTGCTTGAACGATGTAAACGAGCCAGGCTTGAAATCCAAGATTAACACCTGGTTTCGTCCCAAGGTTGACCACGCTGGCCCGCCAGTGGACGAGGAGGAGGTTTGCACTCGGCGCCATCTCCGGGGGTCTCTTCTAATTTTTTGGGTAGCTCAGACGTCTAGGTTTTGACACCTATGCCATCGATAAGATAAGTTGCCCCGATGGCTTGCTGTGGTACTTGACCCGGGAGATAAATTTGCACCGCACGGTAAGTCGTTTCTTCGTTCTTTTTTGCTATTAGATCCCAATATGGCATGTAGCCGATTGCCCTTGACGGTTCAAGAGTCGACGTAGCCAGGGCTATGGATGCTGTTTCGCGCTTTGGTCCTCGTGGAGAAGGTGGCTCGGCGACCTTCATCGCTGGCACTATCATCAACAAGGTGCAGCGCTCTCGATACGGCAAACGTGCCGCACAGAACACGACACGTGAAGTTCGGCAAGCTCGCAATCTCGTTACTAGTACGGGTGAGTTGCTTCGATGCATCACCTAGTGCGACGACTTTACATGGTTACAGTTGATCCCGAGATAAAAAAACAATTGGATCAGACTATTCAGGGTGCGAGGCAAGCTCTTGAAGGAATCAGTGTGGACGCCAGCAACCTCGCCGCCGAAGAGCGAACCATCAGAGCGGAGGATGCAGAGCATAATAAGAAAATCGTCAGGTGTTCCTCGTAAGCTAATGATATCACGACGCTGATTTCCTTCGAAGAAAGCCTTGGAAGATCGAAAGAAGACAGTGGTCGATGTGCAGAGGCACATTGCAACATTAAAAGCTAGAATCGGTACGTGAACACCCCATGTTCTGCCGCATAGCATTTCATGTGAAGCATTGTGCTCCATCAGGGACCACCAAGAATCGACTCAAGGACTTGGAAAACGCACCCTCGACCGACGAGAAGCGGGCTCATCTCAGGAGAAAGTTGCTAGAATTGTCAAAGAGGCGAGTAAAGATCTCATTGGAGTACTCCGTTAGTTTTCTTCATGGGTGTCGACTATTTGATGCTCACCTGTTTTCTCCGACACGTAGCAACTCATCGTCGCTGCTGTTGCCGACCAAGCGGCTGCCACTCGTAGCGGGCTTGAATTTTTACAAGTCGGTGCCAACAAAGGTGCTCTCGATGCGTTGTGTCAAGAAAAGGATGCAGGGTATCAGCGAGCGCTTGCCGATTTCGAGGAAGGTGAGTCACCAAGCTATTCCTCAGACGCGTGTTCATCGCATGTGCGCAGTTAACCAGCTCTTCATCGATTTGAAAGCTGAAGCCAAGGAAAAGCGGGATCTGAGTGTGGGGCTCGTGCAGGGCATGGACCCAGAGTTCCAGGCTCGATTCGCTGAGATGGAAGCGGTACGCCGAGCCTGCTTCTAGCGTTATTTTGGACCCAGAAAGCTGACATTTCATTGTCCAGGATGGTTCTATTCATGACCGAACGGTTGAAGAACTGCGGGCGGATCTCGACGTTCAACAGGCTAATCTAGATATGATTATGCAAACGAATCCTGGTGTGATCCAGCAGTATGAGAAAAGACAGGCCGAGGTTTGTTGCGTTCGTAATTCTTTGACGTGGTACTCATGTTCTTCAGATCACCAAGTTGACAAAGACATTGAACGAGAGAGAAAGGGCTAGTCAGAAATTGGAACGGGAGATGAAGACTGCCCGGGTATGTCAATAAAGCATACATTGACTGAAGCAGAGCTTGATTGGCTGAACAGGACAACTGGCAACCTGCGCTTGAAAAACTGGTGGAAAGCATTGGAAAGAAGTTTTCTGCCGCCTTTGATCGTAAGCTCGGTTTCCTGAGCGATCTTTCCGCGTCTTATAGGATGAATAGGCATTGGATGTGCTGGCGAGATCAGGATCAGCCCACACGAAGATTACGACAAGTGGGCCATCGACATACTCGTAAAGTTCCGTGACAAGGAGAAGCTGCAGCTTCTGACTGGGCAGAGGCAATCTGGAGGCGTAAGCTGCACTCGAACTCGATTGTAATGAGCATGCCGATACTCTTCTAGGAACGTTCCCTCACCACTATCCTCTACTTGATGAGCCTGACTGAGGAAGCGCGAACGCCATTCTCCTTGGTGGACGAGATCAATCAGGTACGTTTGTTCCTCGCCGAGACATGACGCATCAAACAGCCCTACTAGGGCATGGACCAGCGAGCAGAACGCGCGGTGCACAATTCCATGGTCGAGGTGACCTGCAAGCCCGACAGTGGACAATATTTCCTGATTACGCCGAAACTGCTTCCGGACCTTCGTTACGACGAGCGGATGAAGATTTTGTGCGTCAACAACGGCGATTGGCTCCCGGAGGAGAAAGGCCTCGGCAACATGACGAGTTTAATCGACACGTATGTCCGGATGCAGCAAGGTTCTCGGTGAAACGGTTGTTGGGATGTTTGGCGTAATAGATTTTCGCAGCACAGTACTTTGCGTCTGTTCTGGTTCTAATACTCGCACCGTGTACATTCCAGTAACTACCCGCACTAATCACCATGCTTTTTGACAATACTCTAGGGGGCGATGATTCCCTTGAGAACTGCCACCTCCGCGTTAATAATGCTGCTTGTTGCGGCACCGATGGAGACATTGTTAGCAAGGACGACAAATTTGATGTCCAACACTGGGCACTGCCGTACCCGACCAACAGAGACACCAGCGCCGTCCTGATAATACCGATCTAAGCGGGGCTGCGGGCGGTCTGACTCTTCGTGCACGAATATGGCATGCACAGGGGCAGAGGGGCAAGGGGGCGCATCCGGGGTAAACATGACAAGAGCCTCACGCACTTGCTGTGGGCTCGGCGGTGGCCTGCGCGCGAAACGCACAGAGACGGTCATCAAATGACCATCAATGACAGGCACCCGATTGCAAGACGCAGAGACGCGGAGCGGCTGGCGGGTACGCATATCAAATGCCATGAGACCATCGTCTCCGTCGACGATGTTCCCGAGAATCTTGAGCGTCTCCCACTCCATCTTTTCCTCCTCGCCACCGATAAAGGGGACGACGTTGTCGAGGATGTCGAGGCTGGGTACGCCTGGGTAGCCGGCGCCGGATATGGCCTGCATGGTGGTGACGATGCAGGATTCGATCGGGCCGAATGCTTTTTCGATGGCGCGGAGGGGGACGACGAGGGCTGTTGTCGCGCAGTTGGCGTTGGTGAGGATGAAGCCCTTTTTGAGGGGTGGATCGTGGCGGGCTTGTTGTTGGGTGATCATGGCGAGATGGGAGGTGTTGACGAGGGGGACGACGAGGGGGACGTGGGGATCGCGTCGGTAGTTTTTGGCATTGGAGAAGACGGGGATGTCTGCGGACCTGAATGCGCCTTCTGTCGAGAAGTTAGCGTGCGGAGCCGGACAAGAAGGGAGGACACGCCAAGGAAGAAGAATGCTTGCCTATGTCTCCGGCAACGTCGGCATCGAGGCCAGAAAAGACGACGGCACAGTCTTTGAAGTGCTCGGGTTGGCACGCTTTTACGAGCGTGTCTCGCACGGTGGAGGGAATCGGCGTGGTCTGTTTCCAAATCACGGCTTTGGAGTAGGGTTTTCCAGCCGATCGGGCAGAAGCGCCGAGGGCATGGATGGCGAACCAGGGGTGCTTTGCAAGAAGTGTGATGAATCGTTGGCCGACTGTGCCTGTAGCGCCAATGACCCCGACTTTGATATAAGTACCTTCTGGTGATATCTTGGACATGATGGAGATGGACGAACGGGGAACGCGGAGTACTTGGATGTTTGGGACGATGGCGATAAGATTTACTTAATCGATTCAAGAGAGTCCGAAAATGCCGACAATACCGAATTAGGGGATGGAACTGCGTCGAGGTATGAGGCAATAATGAGCCCTGTTTGTAACATGGACGAAACACGCACGCCATCCTATGCCATCGGTGGCCGGTGATGGTTCGTTCGGGTGGTCCTGATACTTTCATATCGGTACTCTACTTTGTTGCCGTGATTGAGTGCATTCCCACACCTGACACAGGGGTCATTTGGAATCGTGGGAATTATGCACCACCAAGCGCGTGGCCAACGTAGTTAGCGACCTTTCTCTAGTCCAATGGCGTCGCCTTCCGATCCTGCCGCTCAGCTGGTGTTCACGCCAAACGTGTTGCACAACCAATCTCTAACGTCCGTCAAATTCCTTTCGTCATGCTTTGCTGGCGCTGTCGCTGGCATCCTCGGTCTTGAGAACTGGCACGGTTTTGCCTTGTTTGCGGCCTCCGTGCTATCGACGTCGTTTGTAATATATGCCATCAACTGCAAGGGTAAGCCTGCGAAATACCTCCCGGGTGGTGTTGCAGAGCTTGTCAACCCTGGCCAAGACAACATTTTCACCTTTATCCTCGCCTGGACCCTGTTTTACGGTGCGTCTCGCTTGGTCTGTTTATCAGTGAGCCGTGACTAATGGTGGCCAATTTTGTCAGGTATCGTACACGGTATGACGCACACGGCAACTCGGGTTGGAGCTGGCTGACCTTTTGTGTTTTCCCAGTGTATGACTGATCTGAGTTGGCCGGGCATGTGAGACGACCGAGGACAGCGATGGGTGAACTTGTGTATCAGTCGACGGAGTACAGAAGGATAAATTATTTTTGAAGAGAAAAAAAAAAAATCCCCATTTTGTCTCGAAAAGGAACACAGGATGGCTGAAACTGCGGAACCATCGGAAGGAGCCAATCCACCAAGCCATTGACACACTCCCACGTGGCTGCTTCGGATACCATGTGGGCTTCTATTTGTGGCTGTGTTCTGATCATAGACTTCCCGATCAAGGGTGTCTTGTGTTCGTCAAAAAGGGCAGATTCTCCGGGCAATGTCCTCTTCCTCCTCTCCCCCCACAATGACCGCTACCTACGTCCTCTTGCAATTTGGCGACGACCCTTTCTCTCACCGCTTCGAAGATCTAGAAAGCAGACCTGCTTTCACTGTGTATGTCTTTTCTTCGCTTTGCCACTCCATTTTAAACGCTCACACGACCCATCCACAGCAGAACCGTCAGTTCACCACCGCTCACCTCATTCTTTTCACCTCATTCCCTCCCCTTAGGCACACGAACTCCCCACCATCGTCGTCCAAGTCGCCCGAGAGCCCGAATGGTCACAACAACATCCCGACATCATGGGCCCCAACAACGCCTACCTCTATTTCGGCCCGAACAGAGCGCGCGGGTTTCTCGTCTACGGAAATGGAAAAGAAGTTCCAATGGCGCATCAGATCAAACAAAAGAAGGATAATAGCACGTGGGTATCCCCCCTCTCTTGCCACAGACCTTTTTCTTTCCTCCGTCGTCGTCCCCCGCTCCCCCTTTTTTTTCTGAGTTCCGTGCCAAGGCGTGGCGTTTCTCGCGTGCGTAGAGTGTAAACAAGCGTTAACATGCACTTTCATGGGATCGGCTTCGAATGCCAAGACTAATAGTGCCGACCCTGGTTGATAGATCACGCTATTTTACGACACAACATGGGAAAGAGCTCAAGTGGAAAATCCTTCCACAAAAGATGGAGGTACGTTTCTCTCCTTGTATTGTTTCCGTGTTTGACCTGTTCTATCAAGTGCGTTGACGGCCGGACGACCATCGCGACCTGGGAACGGAGTCAACCCGAAGACATGTTTAACGCCCGCCTCACGATCAAACACGCTTGTCTTAGCGTCGTCACCGAGATATTGACCACACTCACGCTCAATCGCATGGCCATGGCACTCAATTGGCAGCCCTAGTTTTTTTTATTTTATCCCCGTTCGAGAATGCACCACGCACGTTTACTACCCAATGGATTCCCCTTTTTTCACACCATACCGATTGGAATACATACCTAGATCCTATACCGCCCGTCGTCGTGAAACACCCTTGGCCATGTCTTCTTCGTTTTGCTCCATGCTTCCGTGTTTTCGTCTGGTTACAGACACCGTTTCACCCCTCCCTCGCAGTCGAATCCGATCCCTTGTTGACGATACGATCTATCCTGTATTGTCACCTATTTTCCTACTCATTCCGCAGTCCCTCCTGTATCTCTAGTAAACGGGACCACTCTGGTTCGTCTTGGAAGTCCCTTGATCGTCCGACAAACGTCCGCACGACGCTCCGTCCCTGATACATCCAATTGAACCCTGGCACCCGCGGTCCAAGGTCTCGGAGCACGTCTACAATATCCTCGACCTCGCTTACCGCTTCACGCCACTTGTCCGCGTCCGCGCCTCCCTTTTCGAACGTTCCCGCCGTTCCGCAACGGTAACCATCCAGGTAGGCTTTGAGCGCATCTTCCCACCGCATTTGCCATGTCAATAGACGCGCATATGCGTAAAAAACGCGGGGGGATGATAACCGGGGTAAGATCGTTCGTTCAAAGAGATCTAGAACGCGCCTGAGTAACCCACGTTCTTCATTTGTAGCCATGACAGCATCCCGCTCGCGTGCACCCTCCCCCGGCGCAGCGGTGGCTGCGGCATTGTGATTAAGCTCAGGGTCCGTGGGCACCCTCGTCACGGCATCTACTATACGTGCGAGAACTTGGTCATCCACACATTCGGCGCCAACCTTGGCTGCACGTTCTTCGACGATGCGGGCCTGTGCACGGCATGCTTCAGAGAGTTCTCCGACGTCCATGGCGACGATCATGTAATTGGACCACATCCGCCAATTTTCATACCGGTATTTGAGACCCTGCTTGAGAGCTCTAAACGCTAGCACTTTGTTTGAGAAGGAGACGGTCTTGTCCCTTTCCTGGATGGACGCATCAGTGTCTGTTGGCTCTACCCCGAGCTGAAATTTACCTGCGGTACGTCCTCCCCCTCTTTGTCGACGTCTTTTGGTGCTTCGTCCAAGCGAAGATAGGAAGTTGCCAGATTATTCCAGCTCTCCCCATCTTCGTCATCGATGGTGACACATCGGCTAAACGCATCTCGCGCTCCCTCCCACCTCTCCAACCGCGTGTATGCGCATCCGAGGATAAACCACGGTCGAGACAAGAGGGGGTTGATCGCCACAGCCTTGAGCAGGCATGGCACAGCGCTCTCATACTCCCCGCGCGTGAAATAGTACCCTCCCAACGAGCGCATCGCACGACCCGAGGTCTCCTTGGACAACTGCCACGCATGCTCGTAGTGCGCGATCGCGTGCTCGGGCTCCAGATCTCCCAGGAGACACCACAGCTTTGCCTCTCGCGCACTGTCCAAGGTGCTCCGTTGCGCAGTGGACACGTCTTTTCCTCTCGAGAGGACGCGCTCGGCTTCTTCTTTCCGACCTTGGAGGAGATCACGGACGATGGCGATCGCTTGATCGCGTCGCTCCATCGATTGCCAGCATTTGACGACTTCTTCCCACATTTCCAGCCGCTCAAAGACCTCCAGCGCAGATTTGACCACGCCGATGGAGAGATAACGTAACGCGAGTTCACGTTCCATCTCCCATTTGCTGGGCAGGGGGATCGAATGGAAGTAGAGCAACCGTTCAGGGAGATCTGAATCGGCAGTGGGCATCTGATCTACGAGCGCTTGCAGCTGTAAGACGGAACGTTCGATAGTACGTGTGCGTGTCGATTCAAGACGGGACCGGAGGAGGAGCGCCATGGTGTGAACGGACCAGTTCCGAGGATGAGATATGACGCGGGCAACATAGGGAGCCATTTGCTCGCTTGTTAGGCCGTGTGAAGGCGACGTGTTGCGCACGTTGAGACACAGAGCCAAGAGGATGCATTGGTCGAGCGGGTGTAAAGGGGGCTGCGACGATGGGTCGAGGTGACCGAGCAAGCCCGTCGTCGAGGGATTTGATGACGTGAATTCCGTTTGCTCGAGGAGCGTATCGTCGTTCAACGGTAGTGTCTCTGGGATCGGTTTGATCCCCCTTTCCTCTTCCGATCCGCCGTCTTGCGAGTGCGACCCGTTCAGGGCTCCGCTTGCATCGGCGGAGGACCGTTCTTGAGCGTCATTTTCTCGCTTTCTACTTTCGGCGAGAAGCACGAGCTGAGACAACGCGTTCTGCTGGAACTTTGTCCGTTTTCCCAGCGCGCCTGTGAGTTCGTATTGCAAACCCGTCGCACGGGCAGCACGAACAAAGTACTCTGCGGCAGACTTGTCGTGAGAAAACATGTGTTCCAGCAGACCCTGTTCGAGTTGGAGACGACCGGCAACATCAGGATCGGAGGTAGCGCGCTCCGCGAGCGGTGACAGGGACCGAAGCACGTCTGCCGACAGCGGAACGGCTTCATCGAGTACCTGCTGATGGACGATGGATACTCTCAAGCGCCACCAGGGAATAAATTTCAAGTGCGCATAAGGCAAGTTCAGCAGGATCTGCGCAAATCGGAGAAAGGCAGCAGATTGTGCGAGGTGATATGCGGGTTCTCCGCCATGGGCGAGTTCGGCGACGGCTTTTGAGTTGAGAAATGGATCGGAAACGACGGGTGGGTGTGGATGTTGTGGAAAGACGAGGACATCCGAGGGTTTGACATTGAGATCTGGGCCGGTCCAGTTTGCTTGGACGAAGGCGTGGAGACAGGCCACGGCCAGGATGAGGCGGACAAGTTCCTGCTCTTGAACATCCGAATCGGATGGAAGTGTCCAATGAAAAAGACGCTCAAAGGATTCGTCGAACGTGACAGAAGGATGTACGATGAACGCTTGCTGGGCGTACGTGGACGTGAGCACTGTTCGAAACTTGCCGTCGACGACGGCCTTGGCGAGTTTCAGTACAGGGCCTGTTTCCAGCGACGGCGTGAGCTGGTCGTTCCATCGACCTACAAGAAGACAAGTTTCGAGCAATTCTACGTTCATGTCCATTTTGCTTGCATCGGTTGCTAGATATCGAGTGAGTTGACGGTAATCGGTTGAAGCAGCTCGGTCAAGTCCGAGTCGTCAGATCTCCCGCCTTATCTTATCTCAGGTGAGATGGACCCAACCGTTAAACACCTACATCCCGCGACAGTTTCAACCTGTACCGTATGAACCCAGGCACGTAGTACGTGCCCAGAGCTTGCGCTTGCAAACAGTTTCATCTGTTCCGTTTGTTTGCGAGGATCAGTAACGAGGTGCGAGGAGTTGCCGCGAAACCGTCGTTGCGTGACCATACTATCTAACCCAGGTAACCAATCTAACAGGATCTTGATGCGACCGTTGATCCCTCGATATAAAACTCGCTCCAAGCTCTGACGCTGTAACACCAACATCCCGTTAGACACGCGATAGTTTCCAACTATTTTAACCTGTGTCACAAGTACTGGCACATCGATCCTGACGACCCCGTATCCACGACACCAGACGAGGACTCAACATCCCATCCCTCATTTTCTATTGCGGTATTACCCGGACACAAACTTCATGTGCGTGAGGTATCGATGATCGATCAAACCAACTTTTTTTGTGCAGAGCCCGACATGGTGCTAGAGTGATGGCGTCCACGTGCAACGCCTTCCCTCCATCCCATAACGAACGCTTGATAGCCGGTATGCACGAAATTATGCCATTGCGCCCTCGCACGTCGAAAATAACAGGTTCGAGTTGGAAGACAGGATGACCCTACCGCGAACCAGTGCTTTGCGGAACGACGGTCTAAAGTCGACAACCTGTACACTAGTAGCCTGCCGATAACCCACTGCGCTATTCAGATACTGGCAAAATATTATCTGGTTACATTCGTCGGTAGGGACCGTGACTTCCCAAAGGCACGTTAGCCTTTCGCATCAGTACAAAGGGGCATACGGAGATAGCGGCACACACATCAAGGCACGCCCGAGTATCGCTTCGTGGAAGCGGTCCGGTGCCAGTAGCGCGCAGGGCCTATCGGGGATTACCGCCTTTACGATGCCGCCCTCACTATCCGACTCTATATGACCAATGATCGCAAGAAGGCAGTTTTGACACATCCAAGCAGACACAGGTATGTCTCGTGTTTACCCATGACTTCACTTCGGCCTAGCACGTAACTGCCGATTTCTCTGCCGGCTGGACAAGAACAACGTGTGCGAACGTAAACACAGTTCCCAAGCTCTACTTGGGTCATGACGTTTCATTACAAGACATCACAACTAGTTACCCATAACATCAATAAATTGTACAGTAGTCATTAAGATGAGGCTACCCCGCGCTTCCAAACTCCCGCTCCGATCTAGTCCTCTTCACTGCCCATAGGGGAAGTATTGCTCACATGTCGGGTCACCAAGCGCAGAGTAGTATGTGACCAGGTTCGTCTTGATTGCTGCCTCGAGTTCTGGAGTCGGGTTGGGGTACAACTGATATGTCGCGTTCACCTGCTTCTGATAGAAGTAGCAGAACTGAAACATGTTTAGCATCGTGACGAGACCGGTTACGAGAGGAAACACATACAGTAGCAGGGTCCGTTTTGTCCACAACATAGTTGTTCACCCCTTGGTTGTTACCAGGCTTCGCACCAATCATGTCGATCACGGTGTACGTCAGGTTTGACATTATAGGGAATTCGAATGGGCCCTGGCGACGGTAGAATCCATCAGGAAACTTGTGCAAGTCGAAG
>JBBPMK010000507.1:0-15245 GCA_038090295.1 Boletus semigastroideus | reverse complement strand
TGCCACCCCCTCGTACCTCCCTCTCCCCACACCCCGACGCTCCAGGACCTACTCTGGGAATTCGCCCCGGAACTCCTGGCTCGAACCCCCTCAATGATGGGGGACTCCTGGATCGCCTCCTCACCGTAGTCGCCCACCCCATCCGCATTACTTCCGTGTCCCCTATGCCTCCCTCTCGCTAACGTCCTAAAGGAAAGAAGACTCTCGCTAGAGGCCTCTCTAGCTCGGATGTCCGAGGCGCACGACCGGACAAAGGTAAATCGGTGGATATCTCGGTCGCCCAGGAGCCGGGGCCTTTGAAGACCCCCATTAACGTCACCAACTACGTCATCCCTAACATTGCGACCACCCCCTACTCCCGTCTCCATTGCTTCAAATGCAAATGCATGGACCACGTCCGGATCGACTGCCCCCAACACGTATGCACCTTCTGTCTCAAGCCTGCTCCAGGCCATTGCATGGCAGAGTGCCCCTTCCGCACCTGCATCATCTGTGGTCACCAAGGCCACGCGGAAGAGGATTGCTGGACGAGGCCATGCATTGAGGACACCATTGACCTCACTGACTACATGGTTAACGAAGGGGAGGACGACTAGTAATCATGACGGTGGTACGTCATCCTTAGAAGAGTGGGGCTAATGTTACAAGCTCCCGCTACCCGTGGCAATTTCTTTCCTTCATATGATCACCGTTCTATTAGTGGACTCGATTTCCAATTCATGGTAACCCTCTCTCACGGTTACCCGCAGTATGATCCTCCATCATTACGGTTGTGACAGCTGTCATACAGCATTTCCCCTTTTAGCCACATCGCCACTTCCACTCTTCCGCAACTGGCCTCCTGTTTGTTCCTTTCCCTTTTTGTTCTGCTGTCACCCTTGCGCAGTACCCTTCTTCTTTATTCCGGTACTCCGCTTATACCATACCTGGCTTGGTCCGTGCCCTCTCTCTTACCGTATAAATACCGAGCCACATGTACCGTAAACCCTAAGCTAATTCTACGCAATCTTCTCTGTGTTCAATCCTGTGTGCTTCCGCATCTAAGGCTCTCTCCTTCAGCTTCCACCCCTAGGACTTGCGCACTTCCTTGCGTCTGCATAGAACCAGTACTACGCATCAGTTATAGACCTGTTGGCACAGTCTGCCTTCTAGTGTTGCGCTGATACCGCCTTAGGCCCACCATCGCCTTACGAGCGGCTCTATCAAACGGGCATCCCCTTTTACCTCGTCTGCTTGTTATCACTTCGCAGGACTTCGGTTCACAGTGAGCGTAACAGTCGTTGCACTGCCAGGCAGGCATTCTCAGTCCATAAGACTTTGACTTCCCATTGAGCTACAGTCCCAAGAAGGGTAACTGCATTGAGATGATGAGTGAAATCCACCTGTCGTCTTGCAACTGTGCCGGTGACAACCACATTAGTATGAGAAGTTACATGTAGAGAAAGAAATTGCTTCAATGCCCTTCTCCTATACTAATCCATTGCTTCATTCCAGAGCCTCACAAGAGGAACATCCCAGTGTTCGTTATAATAGTCTGACAGGTTCCAATCAACAAGCGTCATTGGATTGCTAAAATCTCTTGGCACAGCTGTCCAGGTGTTTGGATCAAAGATCACATGATTGCTTTCAATGACCCTATCCACCCGATAAGGATAGAAGTGGTTTTGAATGGATGGAAGCCATTCATAACCTTCCCAATGCACCAGTCTTGGAAACCATGTTGTTACCATTGTGTCATGTTCATTTTGAGTAGAAAGAGGAAAACCGTTGCCTTCTAGTACTGATACCAGAGATTCACCATCATAGACCATGAAGTAATAGAATGTCTGAGGGTTGGTTTCCTCAGACATCTCCAAATGCTTGAAAAGATCGTCCAACTTAATGGGCACGATCCTTGCCTTTTGGCCTGTGCACTCAACTACCTCTATTGGGTGGAGAACATCTTGGAGTAGGTGAATGCCTCCTGGTCTGGTTTGAGGATGATGAAGGTAGTCCCAGCTCGTGTTGACTGTGTCATCTTCCATGAGGAAGTTGCATTGACACAGGTTGAGAGTGAGGAGGGATTCGGCAAGAAAAGTGCGGTCCAATATGGTCAACATGATTCGCAGTAGGATGGAAGCAAGAGCAACAGTGTTGGCAACAACAAGGAGATGGACTTGGTAATGGTTCGCGAAGATTGTAAAAGCCTGGACGATGACAAAGAGGAGGACGAACTGGAAGAGGAAGAGGATCAGCTGCTACCCCAGCATTCGCGACACCATGAAGCAGATTTATAACAGCTTTCCATAGACAAACTCCATCTGCATCCTGAAGAGGCCTTGGTTGAGGCGCCAGGATGGGTACTGGATTCATTCCTATGTCTCTAGGAGGTGTTTGAGGAGGAGGAGGAGGAGGTGTGCCATGAGCAGCAAGAGGAGGTGCAATTGCACCATGATATCACATCTTATATGGCAGCGGATCCAAGAAAATGTTATAAAATAGAGGATTGTTTTCACATACTTGGTATGCAGGTAGTCTTTGATCTAATGCGGATATGTGTTCCAAAGGAGTAACCTGATATGAAAGAACATGAATAGCATCAGCCGTTTGAACTCCAACTCGAATGTGACAACAAGAACCATCTGAGACAATAGAAATAAAAATGATACTTGATTGCACTATGAACACCATGAGTGTCCAGTGACAAGCGACAGGACCCCACGAAAAAAGCCATGCAGCAACCATGAGCATCAGGGTGAAACACCATGAAAGAACAAAAGTGCCTCCAACAGTATAGAGCGCATTAAAGGGGAACAGCATTGTGAAACAAATATCATAGAACCTTATAATGCAGGGCTCATAACCTAATGAGAATGTATAATGGAGTGGAGACTCGCTAGCACCAGCACAGCCTTGTGGGAATACTCACAAGATGATATTGTTAAAGTATAAGACACTTGAGTATAGGATGTAGAGAGTACTTCTGGAGCTAGGCTCAACAGGAGATGATTGTAAGAGGACAAGAGTGGGTTATATTCCTGGGACTGAAGGTTCCAGACTATATAGTGTTCAGAGATATTTGTACTTGTGTACCCTCTATACTCTAAAGAAATGTTCCATGGAACCTCATGAAACATATGTCATCCTCTATGACTAAAGTGCCTGGCAGCTGACTAAGGTATCAGTAAGCTCTGGCCAATATGACTAATATCCAGTCATCATCAACATGTCATCATCACAGATAAGAGTCTAGATCATAGATAAGAGATAAGCTTTTGATAAGAAAGGCTAGATCTTGATCATGTGATTCTCAACAGGTGCAGCCAAAGAATTGGTGACAGTACAATAAATCTATGGCAGCAGGACAGCTGGAAAGGGCTCTGAATGCTGTGAGTTCCAACTCCCTATGTGGTATGGGGTATGGGGGAGTATGGACTAAGTAGTAGTGGTGACTGTAGCAAGCACACAATGCAACATCCTATGAAAGCAGCTCAAAAATGCACAAACACCATCAGCTTCTGGCATCTCAGGCTGCTTGTGGAAGAAAAGCAAGAGGAGGACCACACAGAAATGGGAATAAAGCCATACATATGGGCTACCCTCGTTGGACGAGTTGCAACAACAGGAGTTAAACCCAAAACTAAAGAGAGATTGCTAGTCTGTACTCTCACACCTTCAACCATGAAATGGAAGAGGACACCAGAGATGGTGAACACACTATCCCCACTACGTAAGTGAAACAGAGCAGAGTTCCCCACAATGGTTGTGCAGTTTGGAGTCATCTCGCACCCTGGATTCAGCAGCATCGTCGTCCTTTCATTTTGGAAGTACTAACCTCCCTTTCAGAGTGTCTTCGAGGGAGTGCATGGATGGGATAGTGTCCTTGGTGCTGAATCGTACACATACATGACATCTAGAGTGACCTCTATGGATCACAATTTGTGACCTGTTCAGCAGGAGGGCCTGCTTGTCATGCACAAGGGTGAATGAGAAATCAAGTTATCATAGAACTTGCTTATCCGACCTGCCTAAATTCTCAAGAATGCATAGCTGACTTGTCTTGGACGTGCTGCAAATATGTGCTGGCGAGATGGTCGTGTTCTGTCATCAGACAGGCATCAATGAAGGTCACAGACCTTTGGGTTAGTTGGCGAGACACTGTTTCCAACACAACTAAGGGTACTTGCCTCCACTCATGTGCATTGGCAATTGGGGCTTGCACATGTGCACCATGGTTGGAAATCATGTTTGGTGAAATTGCAGGAGAATGGTGAAGGCAGCTTCATATGCTCAAAAATACTGTCTATCAACAAACATTTTGCATGCTGCTGGTTGTGGGAAAGGGTTTTAGCACTATGCAGAGGATATTGTGCTCACTGGCCACTAAACAGGCCTTATATTTTTGTAAGATTCCATCTTTATCGTATTTTCTGACAAAGACCCATTTATTTGTTATAGGTTGTCTGTTTCTGGGAGGGTCCACTAACTCCCAGGTACCCATGCATCACAGCGTTTCTAGCTTGGTCTGAATGGCTTTCTCCCATTTGGACCACTCAGGTGAGCGCATCGCTTCCTCGAGCATTTTTGAATCTTTATAGCTTGTGTTTGTCTCTGCAAACGCAGTATATATTGCTGCTGCTGCTGCTGATGCTGATTTCACACAATCAGGGCTGATGTCATTCTCAATGTCATTGTTGTCATTAATTTGGGTTAGATCAGGTACATTGTCATTATCCTGATCTCCAATTTTATTGCCAGTCACTGTCCCATCGTGTCGTGTCCAATCGGTCATGAAGGACGAAGGTATGCCCATTGACTCATCTATCTGGCTTTTGTTAATATTGTTTATAGATGGAAGGATTGTCTCCACATCTCACTGACTTGGGCCAGGCATCTCAGGCATAGGTAGATCCAAACCATAATCCTTCTGACACTTACTGACTCTCTTTTCAGCTTCATTAGTCAGCTTCCACTTCATTCCAGCTGATTTGCATGTGTTGGATGAAGGTTTGGTCACTCTGTCACTTAAAGGGTGATCATGCAGCAGGGTTCTGAACTCTAAGAACGCCCGCTGAGTTTGGTGGGCAACCCATTCGACATGCGACGAGAAGTAGGAAAGGTCATATGAACCACAGGTTCGTGATCACGATCACCCATCAGGTCCTTATGACAAACCGAGATCGAGCAAGAGATCTGTTGCTGCTGAAGCCTTAGAACAAGCACTTCTCCCATTCAAGATGTTTTCCTACATGATTATCCAGGATATCCAAGGAGCGAGAGAGCACAGTGACTGGCAAAGACAACCATGTGCAGTAAACCATGCTGCTGCCAAAACTAACTATAGAGGCAGCGAAAACAGTTTCACATTGTCAATGTTCACCTTCCCAATAGATTTGATGTCAACAGTTAGACTTGTGTAGACAGCTTTCCCGTCCAGAGAGAATTTCGCCGTGCCTTTGCAAATGATGGTGTTGATATCGATTGAAACACCCGAGTTCAAATTGCCCTCCAGCTTGACGAGTTGAACCCTGCCAGTGATTGGAACTGTAATGTAGAGCGACGCTGCAAGCGTTTGACTACCGAGGTCAATGGCGCCAACCAACTGCAGAAATATCATATAGATGCATAAAGTTTCATTTATTAGTCTGGTAATACCACGCACCTCAAACACCGAGAAGGAGACATCAATTACAGTCCTTCGAACTCTGCTGTGCCACGAGAACCTTGTTATTGCCAACATGATCATTCAGGAAATCAGCAACCGCTGAGATGTCATCAGTACCATATAGACAATCAATAGCAGAGACTACAAAGATTGGATTTCATCTGGAATTTTTAGCTTGTTAGCACGGTTGCCTATGAACATGACGTTCTCTCACCAGTGTCCCTCACTTTCAAATCTGTATACCAGGCATTCTCCACGGACTGCTTGGCACTGGAGGGCGGTACACTTTCAATAGTCTATGGATGTTACGATTGCCCGTTTCTTGTTAAATCTTTTCTTTTCTTACTTGGACTTATCGCTTAGTCATAGAACCCTATGCCCTGCGCTGCCTTTCATCAAGGCAATGCCTCTTCTTCTGATCCGACTTCATTTCTTCAGCATTGCCTTGCATTGCCCCCTGCACTGCCTCACATAGCCTTTCCCCTTCTTGTCTCTGACTCACTTGTTCCTTCGCTTTCCAAAGCATTCCATTCGCTTAGTCAGCGCCCTTTTCTTTATCTATATAAACACTGTACTCCAGTCCATAGTTCTCTAGCTTGGGCTCCCTTTGTATTTTCTACATTGCACCCAAATATCATCCTCTTGCTCTCCCCTAGTCCTCAGGCTACTATTTGAGTGCCTGCTCACTCCTGCACCTTGTCCAATATCCTTCTCCTGTGAAGGGTATTGCCTTGTCCCTGAACGTCCTACCAAGGCGTCAGTAGCACGTTCACGTCTTCAAGACTGAACCTTTGTCTGGACTCGATCCGACACCTTCGTCCCTCACCCACAAGTAAGGGCTACACTTCGACAAGTGTAACAATGGAGATATTATAACAGTCAGTGGTTTAGTGATGCCATGGTATTGATGAAAGTATATTACCGGCACTCTTTTGATGTCACTGATTTACGAATTAGTGGTGAGTCAAAAAATTGGAGGTAGTACTCACACTGGGAAGATGCTGATGTGGCCTCCAACAGCAGCGGTATGTTCAAGGTGTAATCGGTGACCACCTCCTGGTTGTTGGCATCGCCAGCATATTGGAAGGTGAAGTCTCCTGTGATCAAGCCAGTGACAGAAAATATGAGCTCCAATCCTTTGTCGTACAAGAGAGGGTATGTGGCTTCGTTCACCAAAGTGACCAAGCCAAGTTCAGGAACATTCAATGAAACGAGCAGGTTGTTTAGCTGGTCGACACCCTGCGCATAGCTTGTGCTAATCTTTGGTGCAACGTCAGCTCATACTAACATAGAAACAACTGGGTCACATCTCGACATCGCCAAAGCCTGACTGGATAGAGTATTGCTTGGGCTGTGTTGTGTCATCCACCTGAACAACAAGGATGGTCTGTTGGTCACCAGACCTGACCCAGGTATGGTCAGTAATCCAATGTGAAACGACTGTGTGATGCGAAGCAGTCAGAGTTGGCAAAGCAACAGGGAGATGGTGGTCAAAGTGCCTACCATTCAGGTACGAGGCATCTGCGATAGAAAGAGACATGGTTATGGAATTTTCCTTGAATCCTCTGTTGTTTCTTATACATCCTGGACCCGCTACTGCCGTCAGCAAGGCAATGTTGCGGATCATGGAAAAATTTTGACAGCCAATTACATACAAACCCTGCCCAGGTGCGGCAAAACCTTTGAATTCTGCACAATTGAATCAGACACGAAGAAGCTTTTGGACCTTGGGGACGCATACAAACGTAAGTTTTAAAACTGTCACAGTTTGGTGTTACTCGGTCAGTTTCTTTCTGCTTTGCATCCCTTTGTGATGGGGACACGTGTGGACCACATAAGTATAACTGGTTCCGAACAACAATGATAAGCTTGAATGGAAGGCCACTGGTTGCCAAGTGCGTGCTCATGAGGGTTGGCGTCATCTTCGCCATAATTCCGCTTAGACAGCCCTTCCGTACACAGAATGTTGTATGATGTAAAAGGGTCGAAAGTGCATAGACAACTTAAATAACTTACCAATCATTTTGGGATTGATTCCATGAGCTTGAATCACTGGACCCAGGACCCGATGATGACTTGTTCTCAGTGACCAAGTGTCATTCTAGTTGGCTGAGTGTGAGACCTGCTGGTAGTCAACTAAGGTAGAAAGAGAGAATGCCGCCACTAGCGCATGCACGAATGTTCGAGTTGTTGAGAGACTTGAGACATTGTGACGAACCACGGAATGTCGTATACTCGCAGACCTACATTACTTTGAATCCCAAGCAAGCACGTTGGGGGTAACATGAGAACAATGAATGTATAAGGACTGCCAAGTGCTTGTGCATGGAACCACTACCAGAATGTTGTGAACAGATACGGATGCATTGTAAAGGTGTGTCCCAATTTTGGTGCAGATAAACTACCGAGTGCTGTTGGATCTCTCAACATGATGCGTGGCCAAAGATCTACAGTTCCGTACTTGGAATGACTTTTACAACGCTTTCAGGGCCAGAACCAACCGTCATGCCAACCAAACAGAGGACATCTACAACCTATTCCCAAACGCACGCACTCGATTCATGCCTTTCCAATGTTTTGCATTGTATTGCTGCATAAATACAATGTCTATGCGACAATATGATGCTAGAACGACTTGAAGGAAATCAAACAGCTACTCTAAGCGCCATCAGACGATCTGCCAGAACTGGTGTCAATCTCGAGACAGCTGACGCTGGCCGGTCTGTACTGATGTCTTTGATCATACATGGATGAGGACACAAGAGACAACTTACCTTACCTACTGAAACATGCTTTCCAGTGCGACCCTATGGGATAATTAGATGGGTTGACAATGGGTGTACGAGAAGGACCAGAGAGAGATGCAGTAGTGGCGGGTTTGATGAGAGTCTGGCGAACGACGCGTATGCCATGCCTTGCATGAGTGACATTGCATGAGCATATATGCAGTATAAACCTACTTTTCCAATTCATATTCGAGGCAACATTGGTCAAAGATATTACGCTCGTAGGGCTGTACAATGGACAGGATATATGCCTTGCGGAGAGGTCTGTATGCAAGAGGGGTGCGTCTACATTGCTAACGAAGTTTCCAAGTACTCCGCTTTCTCTATCACTGAGGATGGTAGGAGTCACAACAAGAGTGGTGACTGGAGAGGATAGTTATGGTCTAGTGGGAGATACTCACTAGATAGAGAGCTAGTAGATGTGAGTTTGGTAGAGTGCTTGGTGTAGCAGATGATGAATCAAGAGGGTAAGATTTAGGATAAGGAGAGCAAGTGAGGGAGCTCTCCTTAAGTAGTGTTTACAGGACAGCACTGCTTTACTGTAAAAGGATAGAAGGAAGATAAGAATGAGTCATAGGTAATGAGTCAATGGGAAGAATGTTCTTATCTACCAATAGCATAAAATACTCTTATCAAGGATGAGTAAGAGATGACTAAATGTGATAGTGTAACTGGGACATTAGTTTGAAAGATCATGTGATAACACAATCTAGAATCTGAGTAATGAAAGATAATTAAATAATACTCAAATTTTGACACTCCTCCTCACTAGAAACATTGTCATCATGGGAAAAAGGAAAGAGTTAAATACTTTCGTCCATGCTCGAAGGCAATCTTTCCAAGGTTCTTGGTAAAGATATCTGCAAACTGTGATTGGAAAGGAACATAGAAGAGTTCCACTTCACCAAATTCAACAGCCTCCCGAATGTAATGTTTAGGGATATGAACATGTTTAGTTCGTCCTTCTTGAGCAGGATTGGAAGCAAGAAAGATCGCACCCTGGTTATCAACACAGAGGGGGATTGTGGATAGAGGAAAGGATATCTCTTCAAACAGATTGCGGATCCATTGGATCTGTTTGCAGCATTCTGTCATTCCACAGTATTCTGCTTCAGTGGACGAGAGTTGCACTCTCTTCTGTCGCTTGGAGAGCCAGGACACAATTCCATTTGCAAGGAAGATGGAATAACCTGTGGTGGATCGAGATGTCTCAATGTCACCAGCCCAATCAGTATCAGAGTATGCAATGAATCCATTGTTGGGCCCATCCACAATATAGGTCAAGCACAGATCTTGAGTGTGTGCAAGATAACAAACTATATAAAGTGCCTTCTGCAAATGTTCCTCAGAGGGATTTGCAGAGAACTGCGACATCTTGATAACTGAGTAAGCGAGATCAGGTCGTGTCCCAAGCATAATGTATAACAGTGATCCAATGACTGACTGATAGCGACTTCGGAGAGATGGATCTGACTGTTCTTCGTTGGGTATGCCATTGTATCCAGAGGGAAGAGGAGTAGAGGCAGGTTTGCAGTTAGCAAGACCAAAGTGCTCAACTACTTTCATAGCATAGGAGCATTGATCAAGCCTCAGAGTACATTTGGAACGATCTCTGGTTATTCTCATTCCAAGATATTCTTTGGCTTCACCAAGATCTCTGGATTCCCAACGATCCATGAATAGTTTCTTGTGTTTGAGGATGAGGGTCTTGTTACTACCCATAAAAAGCGCATCATCAACATAGAAAACAAGAATAATCAAGTGTTCACCGATAAACTTGATATAAACCCCTGGATCTGCGAAGATTCTCTTGAAACCAAGTTCAAGGAGGGATTTATGGAGCTGCTTGTTCCATTGGAGGGCAGCTTGTTTTAAGCCATAGATAGCTTTGTGGAGTCGACAAACTTTCTTCTCCTGGCCTTTGTGAATGAAACCCTCAGGTTGAACCAAGTAAATTTCTTCGTCTAGATCGCCAAACAGGAAAGCTGTTTTGACGTCGAGAGCATGAAGCTCCCAGTCTTCCAGTGCAGCAAGGGCAAGGAGTAGACGGACGGTTTCAAACCTGGTAACAGGTGAAAAGGTTTCTTCATAGTCAATACCGAAGACTTGAGTAAAGCCTTTTGCAACAAAGCGAGCCTTCTTGCGGCCATCGCTTTTGACTGCATAAACCCATCTCCCTTTGACGGGTTCACGACCTTTAGGAAGATCAACCAACTCCCAAACCTTTCGGTCCATGAGAGATTTGTATTCTTCATCCATCGCAAATTTCCACTCTTTCTGTTCTCCAGAGGAAAGTCGAAGAACATCCTTGTATAGTTTTGGAATGTTCTTGGAAACAGCAGCTGAAAGAAGGGATTGAATCCACTTATTGCTGTATAAGTTTCCAATATCTTCATCCTCATTAGTAGGTCTCGGGTTTTGAACCGGTGTATTCTCCATAGGTGACTCCTCCTGAATAGGATTTCTGCCAGCACGAATATCTCTCTCGATAGCAAGAGGAGGTCTGTTCCCATAAGCATTATCAGGGATGATCCTAGGTATAACATTCCGCCTGGAACGTCTCTCCTGTACAGGAGGTCTGATATTTGAGCGTTGAGGTAAAGCTCTAAGTTCAGGTAGGGGTACTCGTGTCTGGCGAGGAGGTGGTTCTCTTTTAATTCCTGGATTAGGTGGAGATGGTGGAGATGGAGAAGGAGGTGAAGGAGGACGAGGTGGAGAATGTGGAGGACTCCAAGGGGGTGTATTTCCTGGAGTGAGAGGCGATGGTGGTGGTGATCTAGATCTGGGACAAGGTAAATGTCGAAGATCTGGTAAATTGATGATAACATTAGAGGGTTCCGGATTCCTCTTATCTGGTGTCGAATCATCATGTAGGTCGTTTGCAGTGTCTTCTGGTATTAAGGCAGGTTCGTCTGTAAGCTTTCTGGAACAGGATAAGAACCGATTCTCATCAAAAGTGGCATGAGTGGAGATGAATTGACGATGTCTGGCTTGTGACCAGAATCTCCAACCCTTGGTGTTGACTTCATAACTGATGAAGGTCATTTCTTCTGCTTTGGCAGAGAGCTTGTCTTTTCTCATTTCAGGAGGGATAAAGACGAAAGCAGCACAACCAAATACACGAAAATATGACAAGTCTGGCTTGTCTCCATTGAAGGATTTGATGGGGGTTTTCCATTGATGACAACGAAGGGGTTGTCTATTGTAAATGTGAAGAGAGGTCTCCACAGCATCTTGCCAAAAGATGCGAGGTAAGCAAGCTTGATGTCGCATTGCCTCAGCTTTTTCCATGATGGTGCGATTGAATCTCTCTGCTCGTCCATTCTGTTGTGGGGTGTGAGGAACAGAGGTTTGGTGAGTGATATCTCTAGAGGAGAAGAACGATTGAATGTCCTTTCCCATGAATTCCCCCCCACAATCTGAACGTATAGAGGTAACTCGAGAACCAGATTGATTCTCAAGCCAAGAGATTTGGTGCTTGAGAGCAACAATGGTACCAGACTTTTCTCGAAGGAATGAGAGAAGGGCAAAGCCAGAGTAGTCATCAATGATTGTAAGGATATATCTGCTTCTAGAGTGAGATTCCACAGGAAAGGGTCCCATGAGGTCGGTGTGAAGAAGGGCAAGAGGGCAAGAAGCACGCTTGATCAAAGGACCGAAGCTGCAATCAGCCATCTTTTCTTCAGAGCAGCCTTTGCAAGGAGGAAGTGAAGTCGGGGGAACAATGTCAGGACAGCCAGAGGCATGTCTAGACAGGTGTCTCAATGCATTAGTAGAACAATGACCAAGACGTTGGTGCCATAAATGATAAGGATCTGATGAAGAGAACGAAGTAATCTTTCCTGGAGTAATCGAAGTAGACTGAAACCAGTGGAGATTATTATCTGGAAATGAGGCAGAGGCCTGGATGACCAGATGTCTTCATGTGTTCCAGATACGGGTTTCTTTGCCATGAATCTCACATCTGTATCCTTGGAGAGACAGAGTGGGAACAGACAGAAGTCTGTGTGCAGCTTGTGGTGCATACCAAACACGTTCAAGAACCAAAGGATGTAGGCCAGAGGGATGTATAATCACCTTGCCTGGACCATGCATGGAAACAGTAGAGCCATCTGCAATGGAAGCCTCTTTGGTCCCAGTTTCTAGATGAGCGAAATCATCTAAGTAAGGAGTGATATGGTCAGTACAACCGCTATCAATCATCCAAAAAGAACGTGTTGATGTCTTAGGTTTTCCAACAGCATACCAGCCAGCAGTAATATCATCATTGAAGGTGCTAGGAATGGTCTCTTTCCAGATCATTCCTTGAATGCCACAAGAAAGGCTAGCAAAGGTTACAGGATTATAATCATCGAGGTAAGATCTTGATGTCTCTGGGAAGGAAAGGTCTCTGGCCTTTTGACCAGGCAAAGAAGGACCCATAACTAAACCTCCAACAACAAAGGTAGCTTTCTTCTTCTTCTTGGAAGTCCTGCTCGAACTAGTGGAGCTCTCCCCAGGTTTAGAAGAGTCCACGTTCTTGAAAGTACTAGTGGGCAGGATCAGGAGTAATGTCATCCATTTCATCGGCAGGTCCATCCCATCGTTCTGCAACAGGCTCTGAATCAGGAAGTAAACCTTCCTCAATCTCCATCAGTTCTCTATGATGGGTTAACAATCCAAAATCTTCTTCATCAAAGCCATACTCAAGATCAGATTCAGTGGTAACTTGATTTACCATAGAAGCTTGAGGAGCATCAGCTCTACCTTTCCCTTTGTTCAAGGTATGCTTCTTGTACCAGTCTCTCTTTCCTTGATTCGATTGTCTCTTCTGTCTTCCAGGTTGGGATCCAGAAGGTTGACCTGAAGACTGAGGTGGAGGAGCCTGTCTTTGATTCTTCCATCTATTGTTGGATGGAGGGCCAGAGCGAATCACATTGGTTTTGTTGGCGGAAGAGGGTGGTTCAGTATGAACACTGGAAATTCGAGAGGAAAGGGGGCGAATCCTTGAGTTGTGAATATCTACTTCACGAAGAATGGCTTGTTGAATATTTTGAACTGTAAAGTTCGCCTGTTGTGTCATATGGATGAGGGTGGAACGGAGGGAGTCAAAGTCATCTGGGAGTTGTGCAAGAAGGAACATTGCCTTGAGATGTTCAGGAAGGGCAAGTCCTGCATTCAAACAATTCTGATAGTGATCGAGAATTGTAGAGATGTCATCAGAGGCATAATGAGGATGAATTTTTGCATGAAAGATTTTGTTAAGAAAGAAGAACTGCCCAGCAATTCCTCAAGCTGAAAAGCGTTGTTCTAAGTGATCCCAGAAGCGACGAGTTTTGGACCAATAATGGGTTACAGCCACCTGAGCACCTGCTTGTCCAGTCATGACTTGATATTCTACCCAAGTAGTGGGAGCAAGGATAGCAAGCTCATTATTGACAGTGGTGACCATGATTCCAAGAAGATGAGAGTCAGCAGCTTTCCAGAGGTCTTCATTCACTGCTTGTTGACTGGTAGCGACAGTTCCATCAATGTATATCTCCCCTCCAATCAGACTAAAATTGAAGCGAGTCCTAGCAGCCCAAACAGCATAGTTAGCCTGTCCTGTGAGGACAGGAGTCTTGAAGAGGATGCTGGATTTGATTTTGAGATCTGCAATTGTAGGAACAGTGGTCATATCTGTTGAAATGTTCAGTGTTCAGATTGAAGAGAAATGATACCTTCATTGGGTAAAACATCATTTGAATCAATCAGAACATCCATAAGGTTCCCAAGAAATAGATAGATTGACAGAACCAATTACAAGCACAGACGCCTTCTCTTATTCTCTCCAGAGATGGCAGCCCTTCTATGAGGTGGACGACCATCAAATCTCCCAAGAATAGTGTTGGTATAAAACTGTCTCTCCTCATCAGAGGAGGAACGCTTAATCCTCCTATGTGCCCATTGAATGGGATGAGTAAGGGGATCTTCCTTCCACTTCCGCCTCTGGTATGCATCAAAGTGACGATTCCAGAGCTTCTGTGGAGGAGTGGGAGAGGATTCTACAGGATTAATGGTAGGAAGGAAATCTGGGATGAGAATATTGGGATAAAGGGAGTCCCAGAGGAGTTCATGGATGTCTTGAGAGCGGTAGGAATCACCAGAAAGAGATACAAAGAGAGGAGGGAAGAAATCGCAACGAAGAACTTCATAGCCTTGGAAATGAACGGAAGCTGGTTGGGTGGATAAATAGGTTTGGGAAGGAAAGGCCCATCCAACACCAGAATACATAGAGAAAAGTGTCTCGTTCTGAAAGGCAAGGGAGCAAGGAAGGATAGACTGATCTGTGGTGATAGTCTCAGCTGTATATACCTCGAAAGGTGTTACAATCCGGCAAGATTTGGAAAAACTAACCCAAGGACCAGCTATGGTTTGTCTAAGAAAGAGGACTATCCTCCCTTGATGGACTATCTCCTGGAAAAGATTCTTCGGTGGCATAAAAAGGGGGTCCTGGAAGACCGCTTCCCTCATTGTATGGTTTGATCCTGGAATTAGAAAGATTGAGGTCTCTGATTTCGTCCAGAGCGCATTCTCAAATGTGCTGAAGCTTATCAGTGGTAAATCTAGATTCAAGTTCCGGAGTTGGGACTCTGAGAGGTTGGCCATTGAGTGGATCATGTGGTGGTGCATACGGAGGTGGAGCAGGAAAAGGAGATTGAGATAGCTCGTTGTCAGGAGTGATGAATCCTTCAGGTCGGATTTCAGGAGCTTTCTCTTCGTCAGAGAAGTGGATGTAATGACCTAGAGTGGTCACTTCGACTTGGGCAGGTGACGAAGGAGTAAAGGGAGAGTCT
>JBBPMK010000506.1:0-15325 GCA_038090295.1 Boletus semigastroideus | reverse complement strand
TACTCTGTGCTGACAAATCGACGTTTGTTTCTGTCCTCGAGTCCCCGTGCGCGCGCTAGGTTCGAAAGCCTTGTACAGGATTTGATAGTATTTGATTTCGGGGAGGTAGATGAGTCTGTCTTTTCATGCATGAGTTTGGCAACGCACGGCAAGCAGGAGCGAGGCACGCACCAGGTTCAATCCGTGTCCATTCTGTCGATGGGTGCAGGAGAATGTCTGCGATCTCCCTCGGGAACGCTTCTACAGACAAACCATAGTGGCTCTTGGACCAATCATTGGCTGCAGTGTCACCGGCGGACACGAAATTGTCGAGACATGCTATTTGTTGGCTGACCTGGTTGTCGTTGTTGGTTGTCGTGCTGGCTGGTGCTTTTGTTACGCAGGTGCTGCCAGCAGCTGCACCAGCGGGGTATGTGCGCATCGAGGTTGTATAGGACCTGATCAAGGGGCAACAAAATCGCGCGATGCCACTCTGCTTTGCATGGAGGCGTCGCTTCCAGACATACGCAACGACGAGTGGAACATGGACACTTGGATCGGCGTACCCTTGTCGCACACGACCCATCTGCGTACCGAGTCCTCAGCAGCGTCATCGTAAAGGATTCCAGTGTCAACCTACACGCGTTTGAACAACCCTCTTTCCAATCGTGATCCAGAGGTTCAGTTCGACTAGACGACACTCCCATTGGTCGAGAGCGGTGTCATACACCGTGATATCCCCCATACGAATGGCTGCTATAAAGGTGGAGTATCCCCGATGGCAGGTGGCCGCGCAGGATCAGCAAGGAAACCAAGCAGATCAATATTCGTCTATGAATGAGACCTGTGAGAGGGTTTTACACGTAAAAATATAGCTTTAAACATACTCCTGATTTCTGTGCGCCAGAACATGACAAATGTAGAACGCGACAGTGTGCTCATTCCCTTGTTCTGTTCATTTTTGGCGCAAAAATACGGCATGGCCGAGGGAAAAGGCACCATCCATCCATCCACTCCATTCAGTGTTTGTCAACTACATGTATACGGAAGCGTATCCTGCCTGTGATACATCCTCGCACGATTTCTACCCCTCGTTGGGCTCCATGTACGCAGGGAAACCCAAAAATTCTTTTCAGCTTAGGTTGGATATGGGGGTTGACATAGAGGATATCATGCGCGGCATTTGTTGTGCCTTACCTCCATCAAACGTTCGGGATCTTTGGATTGTCCAGCCTCCCTTCTCGCCAACCATTTGAAGTAGGACGCTGGGACATCTTCAAGATATACGGTGCATTAGATTGTACTCTGGATACATGAGGGATCTCTCAGTGCTCTCTCCAACGAGTCCATATACACATGTGAGCATATACTATTGGAACCCGGACTAGACAGAGGGTAAATACTCCAGTCGAGTGGTACGAGACTAGGACTATACCTAGACAGAGGGTAAATGCTGTACTAGGTAAGTAAGGAATAAATGTAGAAGTGGGATAATAGCTTACCTCCAGTCGAGTGGTACGAGACTGGAGGAAAGGTGAACGAACGGACGCGTGGAGTATACGCGATGTCCGCAAAAGGAAACGTAGGAAAATAATGGTAAATGGTTATCGACAGTAACGTAGGTCTGGATCTCCAACATATACATCTACACGAACTTGCTATCTGCTGTCAAGGGCAAAGTCGTGTCCCAGCATCGCAGCTGAACAAACTGAAGTTCTTCGGTATCGTCTTTCCGCTAGAAACTCGACCCGAATTATCCGTGTTCTCTATGACTCGCAGCGCTCTTTTCAACGCATTGTCTGAACGCCAATGTGCCGGGGTCGTCTCACCATGCACCGTTGTTACATTGGCGATGACAGTTTTGATCTCATTTGGACATGGGGCGATGGTAATACCCAAGTTGTGAGCGAGCTCACGTATCCTGCTAGGAAGGAGGATTACGAGGGTAATTATGATACAGAGGATGACTCGGAAGAAGGGGAAGAAGAAGAGGTTTAACTTGGATTACGGGGAGTGATGGTGAACCCTGTTATATCAGGTAGTCACGTGCGAGTCCAATCAGTCATCCTCGCTCGCTCCTGTCTTCTTTCTCCTCATCGAGTGATAGCCGCCATGGCCTTGCAGCCCTCTCTCAATCCACTGGTCGTCGCGGGGACGAGGGATGCTCCTCATACTCTGGAGATCTTTCGTAAGTATTCTAGGAGCATTTTGTCCATCAAGGCGGTTGACGTTCTGTCCCAAGTCGATTATGTGTGCCCCTTCAGGTTTCCATTGTACATTCAGAACCAGTTCATACACGACTGATACGCGCAACATAGTGCAAAGATTTCACACACCATCGACACTGTCCTCAAACCTTGGCTCGACAAAGGCGGCAAGTACTATGGAAAGGTCAAGCTCATCGCGAGGCTGCAAGTTCAGCCTTGGCACGGGTCGTCGACGTTCACCCACGAAGCTGCACTCGCTGTCAGCACCATGGTATAATCAACGTGGATGGACCCTAACGGCTCAATTTTCAGGTTGTCCGAGCCTCGCCGGAGCACTTTTGGCCCTTTTCTCGCAAGGTATATTTTCTTTTCGTGACATCGATGTCGTCTGTTGGCTCAAACCGACCAGTTATTTGACGAACAAGGAGAATTCTTTGACATTCCCACCTCAACCCTTACCCCTTTGCAAATCCGCGAGAAGCTCGCGGTGATCGCCGAATCTGTGATTCAGGATAAAGGCAAGGTCGAAGAATTCAAAGAGCTTCTCAAGCTTAAAAGCACCCCGAACGGTGGCGTCGCCGTCACGGACGATTTGAAGTACACCAGTGAGTTGGATGGTTCGATTTGGCTGGCCGCTCATTTCAACGTTCTGCTCTAGTCAAGTTCTCCAGGCAAAACGGAGTTCATGTTTCGCCCACCGCGTTATGGGATGGTCTCGTCGCGAGCGAAATTTCGAGTTCTTGGGGTGAAGCAGAATGGTCCAAGTTCCTTTCTGAGAAGGTCAGAGTGTAGGCAACCGAAGTGCTGCTATGAAAGTTTATCGAAGCAGTCGCATGTTGATTTGAGTTTGTACTTCTATTTCCACCTTGTATGCGAAAGAAGATTCTATCAAGCACTTTTTCAGGGTTGATTTCGCCCTTGCGTGCCATTTATGTCCAGAAGCAGTGCATGTGGACCATCCAAGACGCAATCCCAAGTCATGTGAGAACATTCATCCTACCCTTCAAATTGAGTTCACTCGCACCCGGTACCAGGATCGAGGATGTGGTTGACAAACTCGCTGTTGCGTAAATCAAGAGTCGAATTGATCAGGCAGGTACGTATGGATTACCCAAGGATCCTTGGACTGGCTCACCAGCTTCGCCGTCCTCGAGGACGCCACAGCTCCGTCAAACCTGGTAAGAATCACACACCAAGTTCCAATGCAGAACATTTTTTTCACGAATACACGTGCAGTCACGACATCTATTGCGATCCGCGCACGCCTAAAGAGGTGATAGGGTTAGTCAGAAACACGAGGACGTTGTTAGATCCAGGGTGTCACCACCCACGTACGGGGACTTAATAACCCGTGGCCCCATCTCTGTTCTCATATACATACCACGTCCGATACTTTGTCCATTCACCATAACATGGGCAACGTTCTAGAACCCATGCTTGCACCTCTGGTCACCGCAATACCCATCGTCGGACCCCTGGTCACCTTAGCCGCAGTCGGTCTCTCTCTCCTCTTTCGTCTTCCCGACAGAGAAAACCCCACCCTCGCTCACATCCAAGCTCGTCACCAAGCTGAACAAGCCCAACGAGACGCTGAAATGGCCGCAGAAGAGGCCAGAGAACTCGCTCGACAGGCCCAGCTAAGAGCCGATCGGGAGCGTGAGCAAGCCCGCGTGCGCCAGGAAGAAGCGAGGAGAGCCGTCGCGCGTGCGGTGGAGGGCGTGGGACGGTTGAGGACTGAGATGGAGGAAGCGGCTAGGGCTTCGAGGCGCGCTGAGCAGCTTGCGCAGGAGGCGACCAGGGCCGCCAGGGAGGAGGCTGGGAGGCTTGCGCGGGAGGCCGAGGAGGAGCGCGAACGAACTCGGAAGATGTGCGAGGACACAGAGAAGAGGATGGCGGCTATGAAGGAAGAGGCGCAAGAGGCGCAAAAGGCTGCGGATGATCAGTGTCGCGAGGCCGAGGCAGGCAAGGCTTTGGCTGAAGAGCTGGCACGCACCGCCGCAGAGGAGGTCCAGAAGGCCATGAAGGCAAAGGAAGATGCGGAGAAGCGTCTGAAGGAGGGTATCCAGCCCGTCGTAACGCCGTCTCCAGAAGAGATTGCCGCGACGAAACGGCGCATCCAGTACAGGGAAGATTGTTTTCATTTCGCCATCGCTGGCGTCTCTGGGAGCGGCAAGTCTTCTCTTGTGAACGCGTTTCGTGGCTTGCGCAGCAAGGATTCGGGTGCTGCCGCTGTAGGTGTCACGGAGACGACGCTGCGGATGACAATATACCCAGACGTCAACCCCGAGAATCCGTTCGTCTGGTATGATATGCCGGGTGCGGGTACCTTCAAATGTCGCGATTGGCAGTACTTCAACGACCAGGGTCTCTATGTTTTCGACTGCATCATCGTGCTCTTCGATAATCGCTTCACTATGACGGACATTGCCATTCTTGTCAACGCGAGACGCTTCAATATTCCGACATACATCGTACGTTCGAAAGCCGACCAGCACATCCGGAACATCATGAGAGAGAAGGGATACGATAGCGAGGGAGATGAGGACGTAGAGCGTCGTGACAAGGTATACAAGGCAGCGCGGAAGCAATTCATCGGGGAGACGAGGAAAAGTGTTTGTGCTAATCTGCAGGATGCTAACCTGCCAGACCAGCGCGTCTACATCGTCTCCAACAATACGATGCTGAATATCGTGTTGAACAAGGTGCCGAAGAAAACGATTGATGAAGTAGACCTGGTCAACGACCTTCTCAATCAAGCATACTCGAGGCGGGTCACGACTCACCAGGCCGGATGAAAACCTTTTCAACTGGGATGTCGCAGAGATGATGGTCACGACCCGCCCACCTTTTTCTTACTAAATTACAAGACCGGTTCCCATACGTTACTTCCCTGTCGAGTTGAGTTGAAATGACTTACCCTGAGTCCGTGAAAGTAGCTTTCTTGTCGTCTTTGCCACAGCGGCCGCCCACAACCATTGGTGAGTTAGATTGAAATCAGTCGATGTAGGTACAGCGCTTGCAGTTCCGAGTCGTTGTCGCACCCATGATGGTTCCGTTTTCGCGCCGGTTCCAAGTCGCGGGACTCCTTATGTGACTGTGTCACTCTCTGCTTGGGACAGCTCCAAGCTCTCTTCGAAGCCTCGGGCTCAGCGACGACCTCGCGCCAGACCTAGCTTCCGTGCTCTCCCCGCTCACTCATACACTCATCCTAGATTTATTTGGTCAACAGATAGGCTCAGCAATGTCCGTTTTGAACCTGAAGTTACCGGTCTACCACCACACGAATGAATCTTCCTATTGCATATTTCGTATTGCGAGGACACCGAATGTCGGACGGGGACCTGCCATTCCCAACTCGTTCAAATAATGTACCGGTGGTCTCCGCTCGAGAGCCTGAACAAAACCACGACGCTATCGCAAAACGAATGGCCCTATCTGATGGCTGATATCGCCCGCTCCCCCGCGAATATGCACCTAAAATTCGTTCCGTTCTCAACTCGATACAACTTACAGTATAAATAATGCTAGTCCGTTCACATCACGTTCAACCTTTGGATCCTTGAATAACTACGGCGTAATCAGCTCATGAAACGGTTGCGAACAAGCAGACTCTGCAAAAGCGTGGAAATGGTTGCATCAAGAGCTTTTGACGGTTACGGACACATTTAGATATTCGAGGGCCGGAGTTGGACCGGCCTATAACGACCCGAAGTCCACATATCAGCGATCCGAACGGAAGCGAACAAGGAACCGACGTACCCCAAGCAAGCAGAGATGCGTCACAGTGAAGATGCTGGGACCGGTGGACACATACTCTGGAACCTTCAACGTAAAATTCTGGTAGTAACGGTCTCCATGCAGGGTGGGATTCCAGGGACCGGCATACAGAACGACTTCAACTGCCTGGCTCGGGGGTGGGCAGAATCCGTCGTAGCAGATGGCTAACGAGAGGGCAATGCCAACCTGGATGCAATATCCCGGGATCCCCTGAAGCCAACAGTTTCAGTGGATAAATGCATGGACTTCGAGCTGGACACTCACAGGCTCGATAATCTGAGCAGTGAACTTCTGTCCTAGGCGTAGGACAGTCTTAGCGGCAGGTGCGCCAATCTCACTAAGCGGGACGAAGGCAAATGCAGCGGTGGCAAGAAGAACAGAGACAACAGGGAACAGCTTCATCTTTAGAGAGAAATCAAGAGGTAACGAGGGCAAAGACGAAGAATCTTTCTCTGAGGGAAACGAGGTTTGAACTCGCCATTTTATATACTTCACAATGTTTATAATTTGAACTGATTCCGGGCATGGCCAGGCCGAATTTCTGAAACCACACCCTTCTGAGCGTGAATATTGGGCGTAAATCGGCTTGAAGCTTGCGTCCGGAAGCAAAGTGGCATATCGTATACCGTACCATGCACACTACTGTACCTGCGTCTCCTCGTAGTCGTGATGGGATCAATTGATTGGGATGAATGCGGAAGGCGTGACCCTGGACAAGGCATTTGAGGAGAACCCTAAATTAGTGGAGACAAAAAGGCGAACTGTCGAATGCACGTCATGGTGACACCGGCCCTGACTCTGAGGGGTGTTGATAGCTGACTCACCACGTATCTAGTGATGGTGATTAAATCGACTAGACTGGCTGGCAGAGCCTCGCAGAGCTGGTCATGGGAACCGAGAGATTTGGTTGACGCCGAGTCGGCTGAGAGCAATGTTGCAAAAGAGAGTTAGGACGAACTGAAAACCAGGTGAGACAGAATTGCTCGCTCGGCGAAATGCACGCCGGCTTGCTCGAAGGTACGGAGGGCCGGTTGCTGGGTCACAATTATCTGATCCAACTCGATTATGACGGCGCTTCCAAAAGTTGGGGGGAACCGAACGGTCCGGGCGGTCCGGAATTATTTCGCCCTTCCGTCACCAACATGACTAGACAAAATTTTATCTCTTTGTTCAGTGTTCTCAGACAAAAAATGCTGCAATGCTTGCAGCGTCACGAGCGCTTTGCCTCCCCACCACTCGCCGTCGCTACACAAGCTCGGAACGGACCGGAATTCAACCTCGCAAGAATGGCCAACTAACACGGGTCCCCACAACCTCGTCCTTACGCGCAGCCGCTCCGTGTCACCACCACCACCAGTCGACGACCGCAACAGCAGTGACGCAGATGTTGAGATCTCCCCGCCATACGACAACCAGGACCCCATTATCACCGATGCGCTAACTACCACCACGACGTCATTGACAATGACGTGGTACAATGACGCAACCACCATCTCGTCGCCGCGTCACCACCAGCAGACGACAACGACGTAGTTGCGGCGGCGTCCCCACCATCACCACTTTGTCGCAGACGCCCTAACCACTATTATCACCACCAGCATGACGACAATATAGCCGCAGCGGCATCCCCACCACTATGTCCACGCCATCGCCATAGTCGCCCTAACCGCCACCACCACCAGCGACGGAAACGACAGCGATGTCCCTACCACTATCGCGTTGTATTCAGCGCATCCACCGCAACCATGTTGACAACGACGTGTGGTAACTACCATGAACTCTCGTTCTGCCACGAGAGTACATGACAGTCACCAGACGTCGTTGGCCTTCCCGACGTGGCTATTCAAGCTCGTTCCGCGGGTACGGATCACGACTGGTACGGGTATCGCTGTAGGTCACAAAACCGCGACCTGGGCCCTATCTGATGGCTGACATCACCCGCTCCCCCACGAATATGCACCCAAATTTGCAAGGTTCGCCAGGTTCATCGTGTTCATTTCGTGTTCAGCATCATTCGTTCCATTCTCAACTCCATACAGCATACGGTACGTCCACATCACGTTCAACTTTCAGGTCTTCACATGGTTACGGCAATCAACTCGTGGACGGTTGCGAACAAGCAAGCTCTGCTAAAGCATGGAGATGGTTACATCAAGATAATTGGGATTCAGTGAAAGGCGTTTGTTCGACGGTTACGGACACATTTAGAAATTCGAGGACCGGAGTTGGACCGGCCTACAACGACCCGAAGCCCACATATCAGCAAGCCGAACGGAAGCGAACAAGGAACCGACGTACCCCAAGCAAGCAGAGATGCGTCACAGTGAAGATGCTGGGACCGGGGGCCGTAAGCGGTGGAACCCGCAACGTAAAATTCTGGTAGTAACGCCCTTTATGCAGAGTAGGGTGCCAGGGACCCGCATACACAACGTTGTCAAGAGCCTGGCTTGGGGGTGGGCAGACTCCGTCGTAGCAGAAGCCTATCGCGAGGGCAATGCCAACCTGCATGCAATTTCTCGGGTCCTCCTGAAGCCAACAATTTCAGTGGATAAATGCATGGACTTCGCGCTGGACACTCAAGTACTCACAGGCGAGATGATCTGAGCAGTGAACTTATGTCCTTGGCGTAGGACAGACCCAGCAGCAGGTGCGCCAATCTCGCTAAGCTGGATATAGGCAAGTGCGACAGTGGCAAGAAGAACAGAGACAACGGGGAACAGCTTCATCTTTAGAGAAATAAAGTGGTAATGAGGGCAAAGACGAGGTATCTCTCTCTGAGGGAAACGAGGCATGAACTCGCCACTTTATATACTTCACAATGTTTATGGTTTGAACTGATTCCGGGCATGGCCTGGCCACATTTCTGAAACCACACCCTTCTGAGCGTGAATTTTGGGCGTAAATCGGCTTGAAGCTTGCGTCCGGAAGCGGTATATCGTATACAGTGCGGCCTGGTAGTGGAGACAAAAAGGCTGGCTTATACTTTTTCCAGGAAAGCCATAAATTCGCCTTCCTTAAAAGGAAGGACTTGTAATTAGTAGAGACAAAAAGGCGGCGGACTGTCGAACACATGTCATGGTGAATCTGGCCCACTCTGGCCCTGACTCGGAGGGCTGTTGACTAGCTGACTCACCACATATCTCTCCTTCCCAACGCTGCAGAGTGAGGGTGAATGAATCGATCAGACTGGATGGGACAGAGACTCTAATATGGATAACTTGAACGGATTTGGTCGATACCGAGTCAGCTGAGAGCAGTTGACTAGCTGAATCGCCATTATCCGATGATGGGAGGTTCCATTCCAACCCGATTATGACGGTGCTTCCTGCAACTGCTTCGTTATCTTGGTTCGGAGCCATGAACACATCCGGTTTCCGGTGTCTCTTGATTGCCGGGACTATGCCTGGCAGGATCATACAATCGTCACGCTGAGGCACGACTACCTGCCACCTCTTTGGACTTGCTTTCTGAGATTGTGCACAATTTCAGCAACCAAGGTCTGACCTTCGCTTACTGTCCAGCCCAATATAATCGGTCCAATGAAATGATGTCATCTCTTCGACCCGCAACTTTATCTCCAGACAACCAATACAACTATTCGGTTCCACTTCCACGCAGAGTTTCATATATGTACATAGAGTCCATCAAAGCAAGAGAAAAATACTGTCCACTGTCCAACCCTTTGAACATCAAGTCCGTGAATGGTTATCTATCTAATCTTCACAGTCGCGTTACGGAACTCGAGGAATGGATATGGTCCTCCCTGAAACGAAGGTAGGCTCGTGTGTCAGGCAACACGGAGAGAAAAACATACCCCGAGCAAGCAAAGATGCGTCAAGGTGAAGATGGCAGGTCCAGTGCTCATATACGGTGAAACCTCAAACGTGAAGTTCTGGTAGAAACCGCCTGGGTTGTGCGGAGTAGGATTCCACTGGCCGGCGTACAGGACGTCGCCTAGCTGGCTGGTTGGCTCTGGACAAACCCCATTAGGGCAGTTGTCTATTGCGAGGGCAATCCCGACCTGGATGCAAGAGGCTATGGATTCCTAGAATAAACATATAAGCCTGGTCAATGGATGTGACGCGTTCGGAGTGCTCACGGGCTGTATGACTTGCGCGGTGAACTTCTTCCCTCGGTGCAGGATAGTTCCGTCTGTGGGGTAGCCAAGCTGAATAGTCTGGCCAAGAACAGACGCCGCGACACCAAGAAGCACAGAGACGGAGAAAAACTTCATGTTGGGATAGTATGGGAGGTGAGGATGGATGAAAATGACGGCGACGCCTTTTATCTAGCCAAACGTCAATAAAATATCAAATCCCGCATATGTCGTTATGTAAAACCGTCATCCTATTGAAGACGGTCTTGGACAGCCTCCCAAGGTTGTGGACGCTGAGTCGAGAGTACGTTGGTACCTGAAAAAAGTGACACCTTGATACCCCTCTTTCCCTTTGATAATGATGACGATCGATCAGGGGCAAGGAAAGGAGCATTCCATGCGTCACATGGGGGATCATTTATGTGTGGTGGCCTGCCCGAGGCTCGAAATGTGTTGGCTTACCAACCACCATGGGTCATTCCTTTCCAGCTTGAGCGCCGCTGTTTGTTCTCTTGTCGTACTTGAATGTTTGGCCGCAGATTATAGGGAATGGAACGGCGAACATGGCCGACGGCGAGGCAAGTGGGCAGTGCTCAGGGTTAGCCCCTCTTGATTGCCGAACGCATACAGGACTGCAATGCAACACCAATCCCCGGAAGGAAAAACAATGGAGGCGATGAAGGATGTGGCAGCAACCTGTCATCCCAATGACGGGCGACAATAACCGTTTCGCGAATGAGAGAGTGGCTGCTTGGCGCGACGCTGAACCACGCCAGGACACGATGGTCGTCTTTTCTGATTTGAACGTATCAGTTGACATAGAGGGGACGACCATCGACCATTAGCACAAATACGAGCAAACACTAGCTCGGCCTCACCAAGCCGAGTAGGTCTCATGTTATACATCTGAGACATCGTAGCTAGTATATCTACTCGACCAGTATCGGGGAGGCGAATAATAATTCATGGTCCCGCGCCCTCAAAAGGGCTCATCTCGTCTGCCTTAAGGTCATCCTCGCGCACACTCCGATTAAGATCTCCGTTAACTTAAGGCTGGAGCAGGATGGCGTACGGAGCGACAAAATCCCTACGGATGGCACACTGCTCCCGATAAACCGAAACTCTACTGTGCAAGTTGTTCACCCGTAAGACATACGCCTCATAGTCGAACTGCCCGTACTTACCAATAGATAGTATTCCATGGCGTCGTGCCATCGATGTTGGAATTACATTGGCAATAAACAGTTGCACCAATGTTTTTCCACACGGGTTCGGAAGCGCCCTTTACTACGCAGGATCTTGGGGCCCGGATATCCTATTGCCTGGCGTGGGGTTCTACCAAAACTTCATGTTCGAGCTGTGACAGTACCGACCCGCCGCCGGCCGCCGGAGTAGCAATATTCACCCTGACACCCTTGCAATCAACTGGCTAGGCTCTTCAATTTAACGTGAGTAATTCAGAATGATGACTCACCACGTCGTGCTCAGGCTGGTCGGTGCCATGCGTTGAATACAGAAATGCCATCTGTTTGGTAAAACTTGACAGCCTTCGTCGGACATACTTACAGTGAAAAATCATTATAGCCGCATCTTTGCATTCGTTGAAGACACCAGTAGAACGTATTTATACTTGTTGAACACGGAAGCCTACACGAAATTGAAGCCGCGGCATCTCCTACTTACAAATTAGACCAGCCTTTGGCCACACTCATTTTGGGGTTTCGCAAAGTGACCCTTCTACGTTTGGTCAAGGGGACCAGGGAACCTGCTCCACAGCAACTCTCGGCATTCGGCCAACCCACTCGGGTTCGCGCATCCGGTCAACCGACTTTGGTCAGCCTTCCGTGGTTGGTGCGGCGACCCAGCCAACTTCCGCGTTCGCACCACCTTCAACGCAACCCATGTCAGTATTTGGAAAACCGTCACAACCGACATCACTTTTGGGCTGTCATCTTAGCCAACTTTTTACCCCCGGCGTCCGCTGTTTCACGACCTTCGCAGTCATCGTCAGCCTTTCCCCAACCCTCAACAGGTTTCTGTCAGCCTTCGCCTTCGCAGATCAAACTCGCATCTGGTGCATTTGGCGGGATTGAAGGCGGTGAATTCTCCACGTTTGTATCCCAGTTGTATCGCCCTGCACGGGAGAGTGCCCGATCACAATGCTGCCAAAGGTCCGTTCTTTGCATCCAAAAAATTCAAGTTGTCAACTTTCACATCCGCCGTTACACCAACCAGTACGGCAACTAGCGCGATGCCCACTCAATCTGCATTTGGGTTCACAAGCCCGATGCAGAGTGTTTTTGGTACTGCCCCATTTGCGCCAAAACCTTCCCTGGTGCTAGTCGATCAGTAACGTGTCGCCCGCCGATCGTTTCTACCAGTCGGTGTACAATGTTCGTACCAGTCAACCATCATGGGCGGCCCGTCTCAGCCGGCTTAAAAAATCTGTGGGATCATGTACGTACTCTATTTTCTTTTCATGCGATCGATGTCACGTTTCCGAACGAGTCGTCCAACTTTCTATTTGTTCACGGGGTTGCTCATCAATCCGCCGACGAAACTTCCTATTGCATACATATTCTGTGGACACTGATGTCGGGCATGCCGTTCTCGACTCATTTGAATAACGTGCTTGCTTGGCATGAGTGATTACTGGTGGTCTCCGTCCGAAATCCTGAACCGAACTACGACGGTACTCGATTCCCCCTGATTTCTTATCGCAAAGTGAGTGGTCCTACCATGGTGGCTGACATCACCCGCCTCCCCACGCATATGGGCACCCAAATGTACAAAGATCGCTTTGCTCATCTCGTGGTCAGCATCATTCGTTCCATTCACAACCCGATGCAGCATACAGTATATACAATGTTAGTACGTTCACATCACATTCAACCTTCGGATCCTTGCATGGCTACGGCGTAATCAGCGCGTACGGTTGCGAACAAGCGGAATCCGCTAAAGCATGGAAATGGTTACATCAAGATAGTTTGGGATTCAGCGTCCATGGCCTTAAGCGCATCTTTGATGGTTACGGACACGTTCAAGAATTGATAAATCGGAACTGGACCGCCCTATCACGACCCGAGGCCACATATCAGCGAGCCGAACGGAAGCGAACAAGGAGCCGACGTACCCCAAGCAAGCAGGCATGGGTCACTGTGAAGCCGGAGGGACCGGTACCGATATACTCTGGAACCTGCAGCGTGAAATTCTGATAGTAACCGCCTAGTTCATGTGGGGTAGGATTCCAAGGACCGGCGTACAGAACGTAGCCAAGACCCTCGCGATTCGGATCTGGGCAGATTCCATTGTTACAGTTGGCTAGCGAGAGGGCAATGCCAATCTGCGTGCAACCTATCGGGCTTGCCTGAAGCCAACAATTTCAGTGGACAAATGCATGGACTCTGCGCGGGACGCTCACAGGCTCGATAACTTGAGCAGTAAAGTTCCGTCCTCGGTATAGAACAGACTTATCTGCAGGCGCACCAAGCTCAATAAGTTGGCCGAGGGCAAATGCGGCAGTGCCAAGAACAGAGACAGCAGGGAACAACTTCATTGTTAAAGAGAAATCAAGAGGCAACGAGAGCGAAAGCGAGAAATATTTTCACTAAGGGAAACGAGGAATAAACTCGCCACTTTATATACTTCATGATTTGAACTGATCCCGGGTATGGTCTGGTCACGTTTCTGAAACCCCAAACTTCTGTGCGTGAATTTTGAGGGTAAATCGGCTCGAAGCTCGCGTCCGGAGGACTGTAGCATGCACAATACTGTACCCGTGTCTTCTTATACTCGTGATGGGAATCAATTGATCATGATGAATGGGGAATTCCAGGCGCGACTAGTACGGCCTTGGCGAGGGATTTGAGCAGAACACGATTAGCTGACTCACTACATACCTCTCCTCCTCAACGCCGCAGAGTGAGAGCGATTGAATCGATCAGACCGGATGAGAAGCCTCGCAGAGCTGGTCGATGGGTACTGTGGACAAGGGGTTCGGTTGACGCTGAGTTGCCTAAGAGCAATTCTGCCAAGGAGAAGTTAGGACGAACTCAAACCGGGTGAGACAACATCGCTCGCGAGGCGAACAACTGGCTGATGGCACGTCGGCGGGTCTCGGCTCGATCAAAGGTACGATCGCCATTATGGATATGGAAGGTTCCACTCCAACCCGATTATGGTGGTACTTCTAGTAACTACTGCCTCGTTGTCGTGGTGTAAACTCACTGAATGAACCTTAATAAAATTCTGGAAAGTGGTTCGTTGGGTAGTGTTGCGGCTCGGTACAGAGCAAGTCCGAGTCCGAGCAATGAACCAAGTTTCCGGCTTCCTTTGATTGCCGGGACCCAGTAGCCATCTTCGCATTCGCATTCCTTGTTGTCTTCGATGTCAGGCAGCTCCACGCCATCAATAGCGTAAACAAGCCAACAATGGTAAATCATTATTATTGACAGTATGCTCATACTATCTACGTGAAGCATTCAAGTATGGAGATCGATTACCCTGGTGCACCAGGGACCTTTGGCACAACGTTGGTCCGTTTCTCCCTCTCGCGCTATAGGTGCGAATGTGCCAATATTGTCTCACTTGGTATGCTCGTCTCGACCACCCGTTGCGATTTGTTTGATGTGCCTGTGTTTTATCTAGCGGCGTGATACTTTTGCATTCGCAGTTGAGGACTGGACCTGGGACTTTAATGATATCCCTCTCCAGATCGTCATTCGCCTGGACCTATTAACAGTCGCAAACGACACGGAGTGTACTCTGAGCAAAATTTGCTGCTCTATGGCCAGTGTCACGCGCCCCCATTCCATCAATCTCTCATTTGCCAAAGGAATCTTGGAATACATCCGAGCTCCTCGAAGCCTCAGGCTCAGTGATGGCTACGTGCCAATCCTAGTTTCCGTGTTCTCCCTACTTATCACACAGTCACCCCAGTTTTCTTTGTCAACAGATCTGCTCAGCAATGTCCGTTTACGCTTGAGCCAAAGAGGTATATCGGTCAACTACCACATGGTCAACGAAACGTTCTGTGGACACTCTTGACTCATTTAAATAACGTAAGTACTTGCTTGGCATGAATGATGATCGTTTGTCTCCGTTCCAAATCCTGAACCGAACTACGACGGCAATTCCCCGAGTGTGAATCTAATTTCTTATCGCAAAACGAGTGGCCCTATCATTATTATGGCTGACAACGCCCGCCCCCCCAAGACTACGGCATCGCTTGGCTCAATGATTCATCGTCTCCATTTCGTGGTCAACC